>CM016614.1:21738446-21857389 GCA_005393395.2 Gossypium australe | reverse complement strand
GTTTTCACCTCCGCATGGGCTCGGGGACCGCTTCCGGAATACATCCGTACCTATGGTTTCGTGAGGTTTTCACCTCCGCATGGCCATAGGGAAATGTATTCCCTCGAACTGAACTCGATCTGTATGAGCCTATAATGGGTGAGGATTGAGGAATCTGCTGGTTTGGGTACCTCTCTTTAGAACTAAACCACATGTAGAGAAACCTAGGAACCCATCTTGGACAGAACCGCGCTAAACCCATAGTAGTCACCCCAATAAGTTTTTGCTTATTTCTCTTATACTAAATTTTTTTTCCGCTTATCTTCTCTTGCATTAACATTTTCTCTTGTTTTGATTGCATTGTATGTCATATTCACATTAAAAGGTGTCGATCTCCGTTCGGTTACTAAGATAGAAGCTTGTTATGGGGGACGGATTCCTTGATAAAGTAGAGGATAACGCGGCCGTGCGTATATGGTCAGAGAAGATACAACTCGAGAAAGGGGATAGTCTAGCCGAGGGATGCACATCAGAGTTAGGAGACTTTACTCGCATCAGTATGACACAGAATGAGTTACAAGAATTAAAAGATATGTGGGCTCATTGGGATGAGGGGACTAAGCAGCTTTTCTACTTTAATTATGGCGATCTACCATATTTGCTTGACATCAGAGTGGACAAACACTTGTTTCGAGCCATAACCCAATATTGGAATCCCGCATATAGCTGCTTCACATTCGGGAAGGTGGATTTGGTACCTACCATAGAAGAATACACGGCTTTACTGCGTAATCGAAGGGCTCAGGTCGATAAAGTCTACTTTAGGGCCGGCAATGCACCAACCTTGGTAAAGAAACTGATGAACATCACTGGAATGAGCGAACAATGGGTCGTGGCACGTGTTCAGCAAAAAGGTGAAGGGAAATGCATTCCATGGGTAAACTTAAGGGACTTGATATTGACACATCCCGATGCCAAGAGGAAGGTTGACATCTTCGCTTTAAGTATCTATGGCCTAGTAATTTTCCCGAGAGCTTTGAGGCATGTGGACGAAGCAGTTGTTGACTTATTCGATCGTCTTGACAAAGGAGTTACGCCAATACCAGCCATTCTTGCCGAAACGTTCAGATCTTTAAATGCGTGCCAGAGAGCTGGCGAGGGTAGATTCATAGGATGTGCGCAATTATTGCTAGTTTGGTTCCATAGCCATTTCTGGAAAATGGATAGAGCTTCTTGTCGAGTTCACTATGAAAATTATTCTCCATTAAAGGAGTTGGCGGATAAGCCCAAGGGAGATGACATATCAGAGGAAAATTGGATCGCACTCCTTCAAAATCTCCAAGAAAAGGACATTGAATGGAGAGCCCCTTGGTTTGTTCCCGATGAAATTATCTACCGTTGTGGGAGTTATGATTGGGTTCCTCTGCTAGGAATCTGGGGAGCCATTGGGTATGCTCCTTTGCTTGTGCTAAGGCAATACTACTCAAGACAGTTTATACCAACGACTTACGACCTAACTCAGTTTGAGTTTTCGTATAAAGGGAATAATTCCAAGAAGAAGGTTCGGGAGATCGCCGATGCTTGGAAACAAGTTTGCCGGATGAAAAGAATTACTGTAGGTCCAATGGTAACCCTCGAGTATAATGTCTGGCGGAGTAAGAGAATAAACGATAACGTCCCTGAACTGACACACGATGATACTCAACCGATAGAGAAATACTTACAAGTAATCCCTTCCGAGACGGAGATTATGAAGCAAGATTTTGAAAATAAAAATTCAGAGTTGAAAAAGAGGACAGAGCAACTAGAAGAAGAAAAGATGTATTTGATGTTTGATATGGATGTCCAAAGTTCGGAGGTTGAGAGATTGAAGAAAGGAAAGAGAAAGGCCGAAGAAGATCTGGAGGGCTTGAAGACGGATTATAAAAAGCTGCGTCTGTCAATGAGGACTGCCGGATTGGGTAAAACTTCAGAACAGTGGCGTCAAGAAATTCGAGAAGAGAAAGCCAAGGTTGATCAGTGGAGGGAAAAGTTCCAAGAGGTTCAAGCACAAAGAGATGTTCTAAAGAAGACTGCAAGTGAGAATCGAAGGGAGAATGAGACACTGAAAGCTCGATTAATAGAACAAGAAAAGACGTTTGACCAAAGACACGACTCTACGATAAAGCTAAAGTCAAGCCTAAACCAGATTGAAGAGTTAAAAGGGAAATTAGTAGAGCTCGAAATGGCACTAGAGAATAGTGAGTTCCGGTTCCAACAATCTCAGAATCAGGTCAAGGAAAGGGATTACGTCATGGGTGAAGCAGTAACACAGATACGAGAAGTGGCTGAACATCTACAATCCTTAGCGGTCCAAGCCGGCGTATTAAGTATACTGTATGAATCGAAGTCAGACCGGGGTCGAGAGTTAGCCTCACTCCTCGAGAAAATTAAAATTCTAGGCATAAGGGCTAGGTCGCTTATATGACTCAATTTTATGTAAAAGATTCTGTTTCTTAAACAAGCTTTCTATAAGAAATTGAATGATAATCGACGCCTTTTGCATTCATTTCACGCATTCGCATTGCATCCATTCGCATGCATCACAACATTTGCATAAAGAAGGAGCCTAATTGGTTAAAAACGTGACAGAAGTTACCCTGGAAACCGACGAGAATCAACCTATCATACATTATTACAATACTCGTCGTAAGGCAAAAGCAATGGACCAAAGATACGAACAATTCCAGAAGGACATAGAAGACCAGATGAAAAAGTTTCAGCAAGAATTAAAAGACCAGATGGAAAAGGCTCAAAAGGATATGGTGGCCCAAATGACTCAATTAATGAATGGGATAACAAACAAAGGAAAAGACCCTACAACTAGTACCGGGAAAGAAAGCGAAGGCCATCCTCCAGGATTTACTCCACCCCATGGGGTCTGGCCTCAAAAGGAATTTACAGGCCTAGAACACCCACCTGTATTTCCACCTGCCCATCTAGGACAAGGAGTATTTGCATCAAGTCACGGAACTAACCCAGCTGACCCTATTGTCCCAGATTTGGATGACCCTGTGGAACTAGCTAAGTTAAGAATGAAGGATCAGGGCGCTCAAGACAAGTTTAAAGATCTGGAAGAAAGACTCAGGGCGGTAGAGGGAACTAGAGCCTCTTCCGCAATGAGCGTCAAAAAGCTCAGTTTGGTTCCTGGTCTGGTCTTGCCCCCAAAATTTAAGGCACCAGACTTTGAGAAATACGATGGAACAAGGTGCCCAAAGGCGCATCTCATCATGTTTTGTCGGAAAATGGCTGGTTATGAGGACGAAGACAAGTTGCTGATACACTGCTTTCAAGAAAGCTTGATAGGGTCAGCTCTCCGATGGTACAATCAACTAGGAAGAGAAAAGATCCAATCATGGGATGACTTAGCTGCAGCATTCTGTGAACAATATAAACACGTCTCCGACATAGCGCCTGATCGCCTAACATTGTAGATGATGGAAAAGAAGCCATCTGAGACCTTTAGGCAATATGCTCAAAGGTGGAGAGACGTCTCGGTTCAAGTGGAACCTCCACTAACCAAGACGGAGATCACAGTCCTTTTTATCAACACTTTAAAAGCACCATTCTATGACAAGCTAGTGCGGAATGCCACAAAGGATTTCGCGGATGTTGTAATATCTGGAGAGCTCATCGAAAATGGCATCAAGAACGGGAGAATGGAAGGGTTTGAAAGCTCTAAAAGGCCATTAAAAAAGAAGGAGCCTGAAACGCATATGGTAGGTACCGAGAATCACTACGCTCCTAATCCATACCCTATCCAACCACGACCCTCCAAAATTTTCCTCCTCAGAACCCCTATTATCAAACCCCTCCTCCTTATCCCGTCTATACCGTCGATACCCAAAGACCACTCACCATCTTCTCACCAAATACCACAGCCGCTCCGAGCCAACCCAGAAATGAACCGAGGCCAACGAGACCCAACCCCGAAAAACCTCAGTTTGCCCCTATTCCCATGACATACGGGGAACTGTGCCCAAAGTTTCTAGAGAAACAACTAATAGCACCACATTACATAGCACCTTTGAAACCTCCCTACCCTAAATGGTACGATCCTAATGCTAGCTGCATGTACCATGCTGGAAACCGGGGGCATTCCACGGATAATTGCCTAGCCTTTAAAAGAAAGGTTCAGAGTCTAATTGATGCGGGCATTCTACGTTTTGATGGGATCAGTACGGTGGCCAGAAATCCGCTCCCTAACCATACTGAAGGGAACGTGAACGTGGTGACAAATGAAGATGGCCGGCGAGCTAAAAGTCGTGTCTCTGAAATAAAGACGCCATTGGGGAAAATATGGGAAATAATGATGAAAAGGGGTTTGCTTGGTCCGCTTGACAAAAGTTCCAAGGAGGAAGATACAGAAGGTCAAAGTTTTTGTGTCTTTCATGGCATAAAAGGGCACCGCATCCAGTCTTGTGAGAAATTTAAAGAATTGCTCCAAGATATGATGAACAATAAAGAGCTTGAGGTCTATGATAAAAAGGAAGAGATCATCGAAAAAGATGTATGTGCATCCGAAGATCAATCATCAGGACCCCCTTATAGTGCCGACCGACCTTTGATAATCTACTACGAGGCAAAAAGGGAGGAGCCGAAACCAAAGATGATAATTAAGATGCCAACTCCGTTCCCTTACAAGGAGGACAAAGCAGTGCCTTGGGAATATGATGTCAACATTACCCTGCCAGAAGCTACGAATGGAAGCGTTAGCGAAGTAGGGCATTTCACCCGTAGCGGGAGATGCTATTCTCCCGAGATGGTCGAACCGAAAAAGAAAATGTAAACACGAGTCAAAAGGGGAAAGCGCCAATGCATGAAGCCGAGGCCGAGGTTGAAGTACAATCTGGACAAGTATCTAGAAGGCCCGTGAGTAAGGACGAAGCACATGAATTTTTGAGGTTTATCAAGCACAGCGAGTATAACATCGTGGAGCAATTGAACAAGCAACCAGCAAAGATCTCAGTGTTATCTCTTCTGTTAAACTCAGAACCACACCGAAACGCTCTATTAAGTGTGTTAAACCAAGCATATGTACCGAGAAATGTACCCGTGGAAAATGATAGGTGGGCCAACAACCTAAACGCAGATAATTTCATCTCCTTCAGCGATGATGAAATACCACCTAACGGAAGGCTCCGTCAAGGCACTACATATCACGGCCTATTGCAAGGGTTACATAATACCAAGTGTACTCATTGATAACGGGTCTGCGCTTAACGTCATACCTATAGCGACACTATCCAGAATGCCGGTGGATATGTCTTATTTGAGGCCTTGCCATTCCACAGTGAGAGCGTTTGATGGGACGCGACGAGAGGTTATGGGAAAGATCGAGATCCCTCTAGAAGTAGGCCCATGTACATATAATATCGAATTCCAGGTCATGGACATTACACCTTCATATAACTGCCTCCTAGGGAGACCTTGGATCCATTCTGCTGGGGCAGTCCCTTCATCTCTCCACCAGAAAATGAAGTTTGTCATGGATGATCGCTTGATCACGGTCGCTGGTGAGGAAGACATCGTCGCGTCGATCTCCACTGATGCACCTTACATCGAAGTGAACAAAGATGCAGTAGAATGTTCCTTCCGCTCCTTCGAATTCATCAATGCTACTTTTGTCGCTGAAGGAAGTAAAGCTCCCATGCCCAAGTTGTCAAGGAATACCAAGATGGGAATCAAGCTAACGGTGGGAAAAGGAGCCCGAGCAAGGAAAGGCTTAGGGAAATACCAGCAAGGGATGGCTAGAGCGCTAAAACCAGTACCCCACAAGGCTCGATACGACTTAGGATTTAAGCCCGACGTGCAGCAAAGAAAGAAACAGTTACAAAGAGAGCAAGAAAGGAGGATCGCAAGAGTCACAGGTCGAGAATTGGAGTGGGAACCCATAACATATCCGCCTCTGTCAGAAACGTTTACCTCAGCTGGAATTATATTCTCGGGAAGAGATGACCCACAAAGCATGGTGTCATGGGTAGAAAAGGGTCTACAGGACTTCAGCATAAATGTCATTGGCAAAGGGAATAATGCAATGGAAGGCGTCTCAGCGATACGCCCTTACCCCCCGGGATTCACTCCTAACAATTGGACTGCTGTGGATCTTCTCGTAATTTCCAAGCCTCCCCCAAAGTAATGCTCAATGTTGTTTTTTGTATGCCCCTAAGTTGTGGGGGAATCCGTTATGAGAGTTCATTTTGTCTATCTAGCTTTTAAATGAAACATGAATAAAGATGCATTTTGTCGTGTTCTTTTCATTCTCATCGGCTCCATATTTATTTCCTCCTTTATCTGTCCCTATATACCCCATATCATCATATCACGTTCATAGGATCCGATACCTTGATGTCCCTCTATAGTTTTCTTTTTCGTTTACTTTTCAGGTGCTCAGATATCGACGACGCGAACAATCCTGTTACGAGTCCTAAAATCGACTTCGAGAAGGCTATTTGTATAGGAGAATTCGAGGCTGAAGAAGATGCCGAAGACTATACTTCTTCCCCAGACCTACTAAAAATGGTAGAACAAGAGGATAAACAAATTCTGCCCTATCAAGAATCGGTCGAGACAGTGAATTTAGGAAATGAAGAAAAGAAACAAGAGGTAAAAGTCGGGACCTCCATATCTGAAGACACCAAACATGATCTAATCACCTTGCTTCATGAGTACAAAGACGTGTTCGCATGGTCGTATCAAGATATGCCAGGTTGAACGAAGATATAGCGGTCCATAGACTCCCACTGAAATCCGAATGCAAGCCTGTCCAACAGAAGTTAAGGCGGATGAGGCCAGAAATGCTCTTAAAGATAAAGGAAGAAGTAAAGAAACAATTTGATGCTAGATTCCTGCAAGTCTCTAGATATCCAGAATGGGTAGCTAATATAGTCCCAGTACCGAAGAAAGATGGCAAAGTACGAATGTGTGTGGATTACCGTGATTTGAATCGAGCCAGCCCTAAAGATAATTTCCCGCTGCCGCACATTGATACATTGGTAGATAACACGGCGAAGAGTTCGTTTTTCTCCTTCATGGACGGATTTTTGGGCTACAATCAAATCAAGATGGCTCCCGAAGACATGGAGAAAACTACGTTCACGACGATGTGGGGAACATTCTGCTACAAAGTGATGTCGTTCGGTCTAAAGAATGCCGGGGCAACATATCAAAGAGCCATGGTAACGTTGTTTCACGACATGATGCACAAGGAAATAGAAGTCTATGTCGACCATATGATCGCTAAATCTCGAGGAGAAAGAGAGCATGTTGAAAACCTCCAGAAGCTGTTCGAAAGACTGAGGAAATTCCAACTAAAGCTTAATCTCGCCAAATGTACCTTTGGGGCTACCTCGGGAAAATTATTGGGATTCATCGTCAGCAAGAAAGGTATCGAGGTTGATCCGGATAAAATAAAGGCCATACAAGAACAACCGCTGCCGCGCACACAAAAGGAAGTCAGAGGATTTCTAGGGAGACTGAATTACATTGCTCGGTTCATTGCTCAACTCACCAAGCAGTGTGATCCAATTTTTCGACTCCTTCGAAAACACAATTCTGGAGAATGGGACAAGGAATGCCAAGAGGCTTTTGACAAGATAAAGCAGTATTTATCTAGTCCTTCGGTGCTAGTACCCCCAACCCCCGGAAGGCCACTAATACTATACCTGACTGTGTTCGAAAACTCCATGGGTTGCGTCTTGGGGCAACATGATGAGTCTGGAAAAAGAGAACAGGCGATCTATTATCTCAGTAAGAAATTCACGGAGTGTGAGACAAGATATCCGTCAACCGAAAAATTCTGTTGTGCTCTGGTCTGGGCAACTCGGAGGCTTAGGCAATATGTGCTGTATCATACGACGTGGCTGATTTCGAAGCTAGACCCAATAAAGTACATGATGGAGTCGCCTGCACTCTCAGGAAGAATGGCACGATGGCAGATCCTACTATCAGAGTATGACATCGTATACGTAAGCCAGAAATCGATTAAAGGGAGCGCAATAGCTGATTTCTTAGCAACTCGGACAACAGAGGAGTACGAGCCATTGAGATTTGACTTCCCAGACGAAGACTTGATATGCGTTACGGAAAAAGAGTGTGAATCGTCAAAAGAAAAATCATGGAAGATGAGTTTTGATGGCGCGTCAAACGCGTTGGGGCACGGGATTGGAGCAGTCTTAGTGTCACCAGAAGGGTACCATTACCCCTTTACTGCCAGATTAAATTTCTTCTGTACCAACAACATAGCAGAATATGAGGCTTGCATCATAGGACTTCGCGCAGCTATCGAGCAGAACGTTAAGGTCTTGGCAGTCTCCGGAGACTCGTCATTGGTGATTTACCAAATCCGTGGAGATTGGGAAGTAAGGGACTCGAAGTTGGTTAAATATCGCAATCTCGTTATAGAACTGGTCGAAGAATTCGAAGAAGTGACTTTTAATTATTTCCCCCGGGAAGAAAACTAGTTGGCTGACGCCCTAGCCACTTTGGCTTCAATGTTCAAAGCAAACCGAGAAACAGAAATAATGCCTCTCCAGATGAGCATATACGAGGCCCCTGCGCATTGTTTTAGCATTGACAACGAGGCAGACGAGCAACCATGGTTCCATGATATCTTAGAATATGTCAAGAATCAAAGATATCCCGAGCAAGCAAATGAGAACGACAAAAGAACAATCAGGAAATTGGCAGTGGGGTTCGTTCTCGATAGGGACATCCTGTACAAAAGAGGAAAAGATCAAGTCCTCCTGAGATGTGTGGACACTGTTAAAGCCAGAAAGATACTCGAAGAGGTCCATGAAGGAGTTTGTGGAACGCACGCCAATGGCTTCACTATGGCCAGGCAAATTATGAGGCTCGGTTATTACTGGTTGACAATGGAAAGTGATTGCATTAGTTACGCACGAAGGTGTCACAAATGTCAAGTTTATGGCGATAAAATTCATGCAGCACCTTTACCCCTTCATGTCATGACTTCCCCGTGGCCCTTTTCTATGTGGGGCATGGATGTTATAGGACCAATCTCCCCGAAAGCTTCTAATGGACATCAATTCATTTTTGTGGTCATAGACTACTTCACAAAATGGATAGAAGCTGCTTCGTTTGCTAATGACAAGGACAGCAGTGTGCAGATTCTTAAAAAAGGAGATCATATGCCGATATGGCTTGCCAGAAAGAATTATTTCAGATAATGCTTTGAATCTGAACAACAAAATGATGAAGGAAGTGTGCGAGCAATTTCGAATAAAGCATCACAACTCCTCACCCTATCGCCCAAAGATGAACGGTGCAGTAGAGGCCGCTAACAAGAATATCAAGAAGATCATTGGAAAGATGACTGAGACGTACAAAGACTGGCACGAGAAGCTACCATTTGCCCTATATGCTTATCGCACATGTGTGCGGACCTCTACGGGGGCAACACCCTTCTCTCTAGTCTATGGAATGGAAGCCGTGCTGCCCATCGAAGTGGAAATCCCCTCCCTGCGAATCTTAATGGAGTCAAAGCTAGAAGAATCTGACTGGGTTCAGGCTCGATATGACCAACTGAATCTGATTGAAGAAAAACGCTTGAAGGCAATTTGTCACGGACAGATGTACCAAAGGAGGATGATCGCGGCCCATAACAAAAAGGTGCGTCCAAGGGAATTTCGCGAAGGAGAACTCGTGTTGAGGAAGATTCTCCCTATACAAAAGGACTTTCGAGGAAAATGGGCACCGAATTGGGAAGGACCATACGTCGTAAAGAGAGCTTTCTCAGGTGGAGCTTTGATCCTCACCGAAATGGATGGGAAGGAGTTACCAAATCCGGTGAACTCAGATGCCGTGAAGAAATATTACGCCTAAAAAAAAAACTGATAAACAGAGAAGGCTTAGGATGAAAACCCGAAAGGGCATCCTAAGGAAGCAAATTTGGTCAGAGAAAGCAGGAATGGGTTGAACAAATGAATCAAACGGTGAAATCATAGAATTGAGGCGAACTCTGAAGCTCGAGAATCTTCTACACGAAAAATCTTGCTCGAAAAGATTCAGGATGAAGAAACATGGAGAAGTTCATACGTCGGATATCTAGAGCATTTACTACAACTAAACTTGTTTCCTTTTATAATGCTTTTCTAATCGAGTCATTCCTTGTCAATTTTCTTGCTGCTTTTGAAATAAATACGAGGAACACCTTTCATGCCTACTTTGCCATTTTCATGCATTTTATGTTTCATTTTAAGGGTAAATAGTGAAATTATACACTCTAAACGAAAAGAATATGGAGCATTACCTGGATGAGAATTGGGTAGATACGGGAGCTTCAAAGCAATGACAAAAAAAAATAAAAAAAATAAAAAAATAAAAAAAAATCGAGAAACACGAATTACTTGTAGAACCTGAGGGCGGGTATCAAGCCTGAGGAAAGTCAAAGAGTCGAAGCAACGAACACAGGCTACCGTGAAAGTCGTAACTGAAAGAGATACATGACAAACAAGCCCAAGACACATGGCATAATCATGTAGGCATTTAGGACAAACACATGCATATCATGACGTCATCACGCATGACACATACAGGTACACCAGTAAAGCAAGAAGTCTTGACGATGGTTGCGCCAAAACAATGAGAAAGAAGACATTCGAGTTCCACCAGATGATATATTTTGAGATTCCAGTTGCAAATATCAGCTTGTGTCAGAGAGAAGTGGGTTGAGCCTCGGGTTACACCCTGAGGTGTCTTTTAATTTCTTTTCAAAATATCAACTCGTATCAGAGAGAAGTGAGTTGAGCCTCGGGTCACTCCCTGAGGTGTCTCTTAATTTCCTTTCAAAATATCAACTCGTGTCAGAGAGAAGTGAGTTGAGCCTCGGGTCACACCCTGAAGTGCCTTTTAATTTCTTTTCAAAATATCAACTCATGTCAGAGAGAAGTGAGTTGAGCCTCGGGTCACTCCCTGAGGTGTCTTTTAATTTCCTGCTCAAAATATCAACTCATATAAGAGAGAAGTGAGTTGAGCCTCGGGTCACACCCTGAGGTGCCTTTTAATTTCTTTTCAAAATATCAACTCATGTCAAAGAGAAGTGAGTTGAGCCTCGGGTCACTCCCTGAGGTGTCTTTTAATTTCCTGCTCAAAATATCAACTCATATCAGAGAGAAGTGAGTTGAGCCTCGGGTCACTCCCTGAGGTGTCTTTTAATTTCTTTTCAAAATATCAACTCGTATCAGAGAGAAGTGAGTTGAGCCTCGGGTCACTCCCTGAGGTGTCTTTTAATTTCCTGCTCAAAATATCAACTCATATCAGAGAGAAGTGAGTTGAGCCTCGGGTCACTCCCTGAGGTGTCTTTTAATATATCAACTCGTATCAGAGAGAAGTGAGTTGAGCCTCGGGCCACATCCTGAGGTGTCTCTTGATTTCTTTTCAAAATATCAGCTCATGTTCAGAGAGAGGTGAGTTGATTCATCGAGTCACACGCTGAGGTATTTTCAATTTCTGCCTTGTGATTTCTATTTTTCTTTCAATTCCTGCTTGCAAAAATTAGCTCATATTACAAGAAAAAAAAAGAAAAAAAAAGAAAAAAGAAAAAAAAAACTCGTATTATGAGTTTGAGCCTCGGAGGCACACGCGGAGGTACTTACAGATGAAAGATTAAAGTCGCATTGAGCAAAATGAATGAAGAAGTTCCACAGACTATATCTTTCTGAAGAAGCAGTGGAGTAGAATGAAGATCGGAGTTTCCCGGAAGATGAGCAAGTTCAAGAATGAACGAGATTGAGGAAAAACGAATCGAAGCTACGGGTCATGTCACGCGGAAACAGCGGTGGAGTGGATCAAAGCAACAGGGTTTGAAGATGTTTGAAGAATCTATACCTGGCCAAGACCGGGCAAAATTGGTTCTTCTATTATCTTTGCTCTATCGTCGTTTCACGACAATGAGCAAAGAGGGGCAGCTGTAATAACCAAATTTGCCCGACCCAAAACCCAATAAACCCGAGCCCAATTGCAAAACCAAAAATTGAATAAAACAAAAATAAACAAAATAAATTTAACAGTCCAAATGTCCATTTACAGTCCATAAACCCAAGACCCATATTAAAAGCCCATTACAAGCAAATGAAACCCAAAACCCAAATTAAGCCCAATCTAAAACCAATACCAGACCCAAATCAAAGCAGCCCAGACTATAATTGCCCTAAACCCAACAAACCCTAAACCAAAAACTACAGAGGCCCAATGGCCCGAAACTTTAAACAATTAGGAACCTTAGGGTTCCTCCCATCTCAGCGCCGCCTTGCGTCCTCCCACGCGCGCAACGGTCTGGCTCCCACGCACGCAACGGTCTGACTCCCCTCTGGCGCCCCATGCCTCTACCGTCAGACTCCACTAGCACACCGACCAACGCCTCGCATGCACGCACCGGCCACTTCAAATATTTGCCCATCACCTGCAGACAGACACAAAAACGCAGAAACCACAAAGAAGGCAGGAAAAGTATGGAACAAAATGATAAAATATTGAGGGGACGATGTATTTTCGGCTATAAAGCCATTGTAAATCGATGTAAAAAAGGTCGGTTTTTCGCCCTTTCGCATAGGACTTTTATCAGAGAATAGAAAGAAAAGACCCAGAATAAAAAAAACACCAAAATCGGAGACGAATACAAAAAAGGGAAAACGTTCAAAGGAAAGCAAGGTTTATTTCTTTTTCTTTTTTCTGTTTGAATCGACTTTCTCTTCAAGATTTCTATTTCATTTTCACAAGATTTAGCCATATACATCACAATAATAAAAAGAAAAGAAGACTTACCCAAAATCCCCTCGGTCACGGCGTCGGATTCGTCCTTCTCCGTTGACTAGATCCGGCCTAGGGGAAACATCGAAGGGCCATTCCCCCCATTTCGGGATATCGGGCCTCTGGCTTTTGTAAAAGGACCTCCAAGTCAGGGCTAAAAGCCCACCTCCTCGCATGGCCGGCTACCGAACGCAATGGTAGCGCCATAATCGGCTGGGTGTTCGTCGGAGGGAGGAAAAGAGGAGAGGGAGAAAATATTTTTAGGAAACAGGAAGCGAAAAAAAGAAGGGGGATAGCAGATTAGGGTTTAAAACCCAGTGGATAAAACGACACCGTTTAGGGGTCTCCCCTGGCGCCAAAACGGCGTCGTTTTGGGGAGACCCGACTCGACCCGACCCGCAGCGGTTAGATCCGCGTGTTTCTAAGCGGAAGGGCTAATTGTACTTTTAGCCCTTCCGCATTTTCATAGTTTTTCAATTAGATTTTTATTGTTTTAAAATTTGTCCCGAGAGTTTAGTTTGGTTTGTAATTTGATCCCCCTTGTTGTTATGCGTTTTGGCCAGAAGGTTTTATTGCGCGTAAGATCCCTCCCCTTCTCCGCGCGTTTCAACCTGGTCCTTTTTCCTTATTTATTTCGAATCGACCCCCGTGATCACGTTTTTATCCAATTTGATCCCTTTTTAGCATTTTATAATTACCATCGTTATTTACTTTATTATTATATTACTGTATTATTATTATTATTATTATTATTATTATTATTATTATTATTATTATTAGTTATTATCATTAATATCATTAGCTATATATATTTACTATTGTTACAATCATCTTATTATTATTATATTACCATCATTATATTTTATATATATATATTTTGTTCAACTAACTTTATTATTGTTATTATTATTACTATTATTATCATTATTATTATTATTAGCTACCATTATTATTATTAGTTACTATTAGTAATATTATTATATATATTTAATATCATTATTATTACTATTATTATGTTTTTTTACTAATGTTATTGTCGTTATTATTAATACCATATAATATCGTATTGTACATATTTCGTATTATTGTTGCTATTTTGTTATTACTATACTATTACCATTATTATTTCTATCTTTTTACTCTTATTTCATTATTGCATCTTTCTATTATCATGTTTTTACTAATTTTCTCGCTTTCGTCGTCTCATCGTAATCCAGTATTCCATCTTTTATTATTTTTTAATTCCTAAAAACGAGTTTTCACAAAGGCAACATTCATGAGTTTGGGAATTCAAAACTTCACGTCCAATCGTGCTGGGTGTGACTTTTCGTTCGGCCGAGCAAGTGGATAGCCTTTCAAATTTTCAAATAAGGTGATATTTGTGCATTGGGAAGTTCGAAAAGATCGTGCCCAATCGTGCTGGGTGTGTTTTCTCTCGTACGACCGAATGAGCAAATGCCCCTTTTTAAGATTTCAAAAAATATGTACTTGGAGAATTTCGGAGATGATCTTGGATTCAAGGACTTAGATTACCGTGTCCAATCGTGCTGGATGTGAAACTCTATTCCTTCGAAACAAGGGAATATCATTATTCAATCAAGTTGTTCAAAAACAATAAAAAGAGCAAGATTTCAAAAATTATTTCCAACTTTTCGAAATTAGGACATCGATTAATCAATTTGGTACCAATTTTGGGCGTTGCGAGGGTGCTAATCCTTCTTCGCACGTAACCGACTCCCGAACCTATTTTCTCGAATATTCGTAGACCTAAAACACTGTTTTAGTAAATCAAATGTTTTATTAAAACAAAGGTGATCCGATCACACCTAATAAAAGGTCGGTGGCGACTCCCTTTTTACCCATTTTAAAACCCAAGTTCGATTCCCGTTTTTGTCAAAAATGGTTACGACAATGACTAACAGTGGTTGGTTGATTTTGATGTGGTTCACCGGTCCTCGAAGAAGAGACTTAAATCATTTAAATTGTTAAGTGGCTCCATTTTATTTAAATTGTTAAGTGGCTCCATTTTATCTTTCGATATCAATTTTACCGACTTAGACGAATTAATTTCGATTTATCTCTCGATCTCACCGGTTAATCTGGGACTAATGAATAGGTGCACAACAAGATTACCTTTCGGTCTCACTTGCCTAGATATTCCCTTAGAGGCTTCATTTCTTAAGCTTTTAGATCTATTCATTTAGTCCAATTTATTACGATTTAGTCCTTTGACCAAAAATCAGCTTAACCCCATCTCCATCAACCAACCCATTTTTAGGATTAGCTACTCATGCTGAAAACAAAGAGGATGAACATGAAAATGAAAAGCAAAACAATCATTAAAGTTAAGCCTGAGAAAAATATAAAATCATTCAACAAGAAAGTCTAAAGAAACAAACATAAAAGGAACAAACTTTATCAAATTTAAAGTAGACAAAACTAAAATACATTAAACTAAAGCTAGAAATGTCTTACAACCAAGGTACAGGGATTGAAAGTGCAAATAAATCGAAGCTACAGTGATAACTAACTTAACTAACACTAAGAACATCAAGAACAAGAAGTAAATGCAGAAAATAAACTTTAAACTAAGAAAGAAGAAGAGAAAATGAAAACCCTAGAAAAAGTGCAAAAAAGCAAGAGAAAACTTAGAGATTACTAAACTTAAAACTAAGCTAATATGTGTCTCTCTCTCCTCAGCCAATTTTGGCTATTTAGGTTGACTTTTAATGAGTTTTTGTTGCAAAAAATGCCCCTACACAGGCCTTGGGTGATTGGTGGATGGGTGGACAAAGGCTACCCTTTTTGACCCATTCATGACATTAATTTCATGATTCTCAAAAGAGGATATCGCGATACCTCGAACAGTTTTGATCCTTGGGGTCTTCTTTGAAAGGTGGATATCACGATACCCAAAGTGGATATCACGACACCACTAAAAGGTGGCCTCCAGTCTTCAATACTGTTAGAGGTATCGCGATTCTAAGGTGTGGATATCGTTATACCCTTTCCTTCAGTGCCGTTCTCGCTCGTTTTCAACCTCCAACACGTCCCTACACCACTCAATCACACGTTAGGCCTCTCAATGACACTATTGGCCAAATTGTGTCACAAAATAAGCAAAAACGATTCATTTTCACTTATTAAATTAAAATCTAAAAATTACGAAAAATTATGCAAAAGACACTATTTTGCTTGAGAATAAGCTCATTAAATACACCGGGAAAGCCTAATTTACCACATCAATTTGTAGCAGATCATTTCCACTCCAAAAGAAGACGGTTGCGTCGATGACCCACCTCAATAAAATAATGATGTGGTTGGTGTTTGTGACACTATTGGCGAGTAACCATATGTTGT
Organism: Gossypium australe; assembly: GCA_005393395.2. Lineage (NCBI taxonomy): Eukaryota > Viridiplantae > Streptophyta > Magnoliopsida > Malvales > Malvaceae > Gossypium > Gossypium australe. The sequence goes on along the minus strand of CM016614.1, from coordinate 21,841,243 downwards.
CGCAAAACCTGGATATGTCGGTATTGACTCGGGCATCGACACTAGCATCGGTGATGGTACATGTATTGGCATCTGATTTGGTATTTTCTTCGGCATCAATATCGGTATGGGTCCGTAGAATGCGAGGGACAGAGGAACCCCAAAATATGTATTTGCGGGAGGGGTAAAAGCAGGGTGCTGTTGTGGTGCTGTAGTGGTGTTTGTGAAAAAAAAATAGGGTTACTGAAATGAACAAGAATAAATGGAGTGGATTGACTGGGATATGGCGACTGCATCGATAGCATTTGTTGGGTTGGAGCCGATGACGAACCCGTCGCCCGATCGCATTCGAACCTACGCTGCTAGGGCAATCGTCGTGGCCTCTTCTAACAAAGTTGCCTACTCCTCGCTCCACCGACAACATATATGGCTTGCCGGCGACTCTGAGCCATGGCAAAACTCCAAATAGGTCGATGTGTCCGATGAGAAAGAGGGTCCGCGGATGGGTAAGAATTCCATCTTACGATCCCAAACGTCAATAAACTCCTTATGATATTCTCACCAATCCTCGTCGGTCTTCCTCCGCAGATCCAACTTGTGAAGTGCTTCCATGTCTTGCGGTGGCAACGAAATTTGTTGCCTCTACCCAAACTATTGCATCACGCGATCTAATTTGTGCATCTCCACCGTTTCGTAGACTATCAATGGCACCTTCGCGTCCATATACTCTGAATGGCCAAAAACTCTAGCATGACACATTCTATGATATCTGGATCGACGTATGACATCCATTCAAACTACAGTGCACAATTGTTAATTTTGTTATGTACGAAATTTTAAATTAAAAATCATTATGTAATTATTATATGTTTGAAAAAAACCAGTAACTAACCTCAGCTTCCGAGTGTTGATCTAACACTAGTTAGATATCTTCAAGTTGCTCCGGTAGTCCCACGTAACTCGACCCATGATTCCACCTATTCAAGCAATATGTTAATTCAAACATATAATAAATAACATTTACTATACCAACTACATATTTATTATGAAAATCATTTTTACCTTGTCACCAATGGGAACGTATATGGGTTGTTCACTCGGGGACATAGAAATGGTAGCCACCATCAGACCCATGATTGTAGTAAGAGCAGGCAACTACCAATTGACATTTTATCCCGTTCCGTCACCCGACACAACTTCCGATACAATATGGCCAACATGGCTAATCCCCACTTAATATGTATCCGGCCATCGTAAAACCTATTCGATACTTTCCCCAAAAATGCCTCGCAAAGGTCCTCTTTACCTGGAACGATTGTTGACCCCATGACGACTGGCCCATCCATCGATAAACCGAGTTGTAAAGCTACGTCCTCGAGTGTGATTGTACACTCACTGCATGGAAGATGGAAAATGTGTCGTTTTAGTACAACAAAAACCATGACCGTCTGTACCATTTCATTACCACTCATACCAATTAAGATATTTTGTTTCGATAGTAAATCGGAACAATAAATTTTAGGCTCCGTTAATGTGTAAATTCTGATCAATACCTATTATACCGATTGATTTTGTTCGTGAGTGTCTACCAAAAATTTAAATTTAAAATATATTTTAATTATTAATTGTTTATTTGTAAAAATTATATTTTAAATTTAAATTTTTATTATTTATTTTGAATTTGTTGAATTATGAATTGCTTTTTTAAAGATGAATTATGAATATGGATAGTATAGGATGATTTCGTTGTTTAATTTATGGAATGTTTTGTTGTTTGTTTCTTTTGAGTTTATTTAACGATGGTTGTATTTGTGAATATTTTATATAATGGTAAGAGTATTTTTTGGTATTACACAGGGTGAGACTTGAATTCATGTAACCAACTTTTTTTAAGATTTTTGCTTTGATATTGAATCGAAGCTCTATTTTTTATAAATATATTATTCTTGAGATTTATTAAATCTCATAAATAAATATTTGTAAATACTTTTTATATACATAAAATAATTTTTTAAAAAAAATAACAATAAATCAGAAACAGTACACTAAAACATATGGAAATCCATACATACCGGTGTTTTAGTGTTTGGCTATGGCTTTTCTCTATCCTATAACTATTACACCTTTACTTTCAATTTGATCATCTCTGTCCAAAACTATTACCTTTAGTTTCAATTTTAGTTTAGTTTGTAGTTGATAAGGTTAGAGAGAGCTTCACAAGAAAATTCATATGAAAGGCGAAAGATGAGCAAACTTGAAAATAAAATTCATATTTGGAGTCATTGATTTATTGCCGAAAGAGATGGTGGGGAAGTCTAAGATGAAAAATGCAAAACAAATACTAAATCTGGAAACATGATGTTTATTTTCATAATCTGGAGATATAACTTTCCCAAATTACAAAAGCAGAACAGAATATTCTGCAACTACTTCCAATCCCATTCCCAAAAACCAATTTCCCACCCTTTCTATGACAGAATCCAACAACTAAAAACAAAAACAAAAAACACAAAAGAATCATATTTTCCAACATGCCAAACATCCATTTAACTGCACAAAATAACCCTTGTCAACCCTAGAACCAGGCATGAAACAGTGAAGAAAAACAATGTCACAAAGTCCCTAGCAGACCATTTCCTCACAGCCTTGGCTTCCACCCTCAAACTCTTAGCCCTCCTAAGAGCATCCACCTCTTTCAACAAATCAAACTCCACTCCTTTCTTCTTCAACTCCTCCACACACTTACCCAGCAGCTTCCCATCCTCTTTTTCCCTTTCCAGCAGCTTCTCCAAGTGCCCTTCCACATCGGTTTTATACCTAACAGCCCAAATGATCCCCATGGAGCATAGTAAAGAACACAGAGATGGGATCCAAGACCTGTGGCAGGCACCCACAGGAGAGTCCCTGGAAGAAGAGAAGAGGAGGAGAAGAGAAATGGAGTGGAAGAGGAAGAAGAAGATGTAAAGCTGCGTGATTTCTTTACGGACGGAGTCGATTTGAGTCTCCTTAAAGGATATTCTGTTGAGAATCAGTTCTTCTTCTTTCAGCCACTGTTTCAAAAGCAACCTGTGGGTTGGTGTTTCCGCAATTTGGTGAAGTGGGTGCGGTGGTTTTGGCAGAATGATTGATGGGTTTGAGCTTTGATCCGCCATGGATCTGTACAAGAGAAAGATGGAGATTTCAAGTGAAAATGATGAAAAATGTTGAAGAAAGAGAGTGATTTGAAGGGAGAAATAATGGATTTCGGAGTTCTTTTCTCTGGTTTTCCCCAACGGTCGAGAGAATTTTTTAATTTAAATTTTGCAACGGTCGACTTGGGAATTTAAAATTTCTTAATTATTTTTCAGGAATATCTTTGGGCGGTGATTGGAACGTTCGGGAGCGTGTAACATTTTGATAACGTCTAGTTTTAACTCAAATTGAGGTAAGGACAATTACAAAATTGTCCTATAAAAGTTACTATATCTCGAACTTGACACTGCGCAGAATAAAAGTTTTATGTTATTCCATATTTACGGTTTTGCCATTTCGATTGCGAACTCCCTCATCTTTCGTCTCTCCTCTAATATCGTATAAATATATTGTAAATAATTTTTTTCTTTAATAAATAATTAGTATTTAATACAAATCATTTTAATAAATTTTTTATATCTTTAATTATTGATGTAGTTACTTATTTATGTTTTTATTTAAATAATTATTTTATTTCACAATAATACTACTTCAACCCATTTTAAATTACAAAATGATAATTATTAATTAATCATATAAAATATATTTTATTTGAAATAATAATTCTATAAACGATATATTAAGTACTTATTAAATTATCCAATAAATTTTAAATAAAAAAAAGTAAAATAAATACTAAGAAAAATAAAAACCGCAAAAGGCAAAGATTTTTTGGCCTTGTATCATAGCTAAATCCAGTAATACAATTAAAGAGGATGAACAGGATATAAAAAATAAAATATGAAAAATTCATACCAACCCAACATATAAATACATGAACATTTTAATATTATACTAAAATTTATGTAAAATTAAGTACTTAAAATTGATGTAAAATAACACATTCTTTAAGCGGTAAAAAAAAAAAAAAGCATTCCTATGGACAAATTACTTAAACTCGATAAAGCATTCCGATTTCGACAAGTGAGGCGTGAGGAATCCCGAGTGCAACCGGAGAACGCCTGCTATTTCGTCTAAGAAACCCGTAGATTATGTTGATCGCAAATTTCTTCACCAAACAAGATGCGTCCTTGGCTTTGATACGAGTGCTTGCAATCATGTATGCCACCCCTGATTCCTTTGCTTCCATTAGTTCCTTCACTTCGTTGTTCGTTGGAGTCATTTTCGATCCGGCTGCTTTTCTTCTTCGATTGCCTTCTCCAGCATTAATCTCATACCCCATTTTACAAACATCTTTGACGGGAATAGGTGCTTGCCCTGCGGCTAAAAAGGTTTCACTGATGGACTGGTGTTTCAGAAACTCCGAGACCTTTTCAATCAGTTGAGTTTCCAAGTCGTTGTTGTCACCAACATCCTTGCATCCGGACCTATACATTGTGTTGTATTCAAGATAACATTAGCTTTGACAATTAGTAATAAGTTATAATTGTGGATTTGATTGTTAGTTACCTTAATATGCATCGGTAGAAACGGAATTCCGGAGGACCGATCCGGGAAACATGAAAGCGCTTGTCACCTGGAACTTTGGGAATCATAACATGATTCAGGGTGACAAAGATGAGGATCTGATAGAATGCTTGAAAGCTTGCCACGAGATGTGCAAACATTGGTGGGATACTTGAGGCGACATTGGAGTAAATTAGGCCAATTCCTGGAACCCTGGTTATTCCGAGGCCTGGACCAAGAGCTATGAAACTATCCAATGACACCTTATTCTCAAACTCGAATGATTGCTTTTTCCAAGTCCCGTAGTGCCAGATTGACATCAGAGACAAAATTACTGCAGAGACAAGAAGGGGAAGCCATCCCCCTTTGCGTACTTTAGCAAGGCATGCCGAAAAATGAAGCAGTTCCACAAACAATAATGCAAGGAAAAGACTTCGATTCCAAACCGTAATGATGATCAAAAACATCAAGCAGGTTGTAACAAACATGACTGTGATCACAGCAAGGCCTGCAAACCCCAAAAAAAAACAGAAGAAGAAGCATATTGTTGGCTTAGAGCGCAAGCAAAGGGGGGATACTGAGGAAGACAAGGCAAGTGAAGGCACAAACCATATGCATTGCCAATCGTGTTGGTATCTCTGAAGCCGATAAGAACAACAAGACATAGCAGCATCAGGATCCAGTTTATTTCTGGTATGTATATTTGTCCATGTATTTGCTTCGATGTGTGTATTATCTTCACACGTGGGAAGCAACTTAGGGCCCTGCATTGATTGATGACGGAGAATGTAGCTGAGATTATTGCTTGACTTCCGATTACCGTTGCAAGAGTGGCAATGATAAACACTGGCCAAAATACAGCGTCTAAAAAGAAAAGAAAGATATACAGTAGAAAAGAGAAAACATCAGATTATGCACAAACATGTGCCTTCTCTTGTTGTAACTCAGTTTTGGAATGAAGCAAGTGATTTATGTCCTTCCAAGATGAATCATTCCTCTGATGAAGATCCGGGATTATGTCGAAAATTAAGATGACTACAAGTTTCAAGCTTACCAGGAAAGGCCTTGTAGAAACTGCTTTCAAGATTCATCCTGTGCTTGGAGAGATAAGCAGCTTCACCCATGTATGCTAGAACTAAACAAGGATAAACAACTGCTGTAAAGCCTATCTGCCATTCAATCCGTACAAATTAGCGAAAAGGAAATCTGTTTCCGAAAAAGAACAGTTAAAGTAAAGCAGTTTGATGCAAAAACCCATTGTCTAACTTTCGAGTTTCATAAAAACATCATATATAGAAGGAAGAATCAAGAAGTACCCTGATAGAAAGCTTAGAGAAATGACCAAGATCAGCATACATAGCTTCTGCACCTGAAAGACCAACCATAGTACATGATCAGTCTTACCAAAAAGAGAAGGTTCCTTTGGGAAACAATAAATTTTTTTGGATCTTTCCCTGAAACCGACCTGTAATGCAAAGGACGATGCCTCCAAGGGAACTCCATCCATCTTTTCCAGCTTTCTTGAAGAAGTTACAAATATAGTATGGTGATACAGCATGAAAAACACAAGGATTCCAATGGTATATGTTGTAAATGCCGACTCCGGTAATGCATATAAGCCAACATATCAATATTGGAGCAAAGAGAAACCCAACATTGTGTGTTCCATAGTGCTGAAGAGCAAAAAGTCCAACCAAGATAATGCAGGCAAAGAACAGAATACAATCTGGAAAGTATGTAACGTATTAGAGATTGAAGCTTTTCATAAATAACACAATACTCAGGAATCTAAATGTCAAAAACACGAAAAAAAAACTCGGATTTAACTTACTGTCATGTAAGTCTGTAACCTTTACCTGTAAACTACAGACTGCAGAGAGGACTGTAAAAACAAAATCAAGGAAACTGACCAAAACAGCAAGTACAAAAGGATGAGTTGAAAGAGTCGGATTGATTGAAATAAAGCTCATACCGGACATGGTCGGACTCAGGATTCCATCACCAATAACCATGCATGTTCCAAGGAGAACAACAAGGAGTAGAACAACCTGAGAGCTATGATGTTTTTCAAAGAACTGCTTTATGAGTAAACTAGTTCCTGTGTCCTCAACAGGTTCTTCAGCCTTTTCAATCGATTCGTGCTTGTCTGCTTCATTGGTAGCATTCAATATGCCCATCCTCGAGTGTCGACAAAGCAATGAATACAAGGCAAAGGTCCCACCTGCAAAAAATCAACTCGATATGTTCATTAAATAGAAGCCATGAGAAGCTTAAAGCGTAGGTTAGGGGATTGTGTGGCACCTTCACCATTGTCATCAGCACCTAAAGCAAAAACTGCATACTTTAGAAGAGGGATGATTGTCAAAGTCCAGAAAATCAAAGAAAGTACCCCAAAAATCTCATGGTCTTCTCTATAAGGGAACAAACTCCCAGAGAATATGCTTTTGTAGACATATATTGGGGATGTGCATAGATCTCCATAGACAACCCCAAAACTCTGGTATGCAAGACAGAGAGTAGTCCTGCATGATTTCTGGCAAAATGGATTAAGAAAGTAATTGTTAGGACATCATGAATCCAAATAATATTTCATCTTATATATATATGATCACTTAATAAATTTAGATATGGTAGCATCATTAGTCAGTTTAATGGATTAATGAAGATTTAGGATCTTGAACCAGCAATATAACTTGTAATACAAGCCAAACTGGCAAAATCAATTAAACAAACAGAGAATAGAGTTTGTAGTAGGCAGAGAAGGAAATTAAACAAGCCATCAAACTTAATTCTTTCTTCACTTTCCTGGGAAACAAACAGAGAATAGAGTTTGTATAAAGGTTCTCTAATGAAGAAGCAGTGGTAGATGATGTGAAGCAAAAAAACTTACCAGGCGAGAAACCTGGATTGTAGAACAAGTTTTAGATTCCATACTCATTAGAAAAAGTTGAAATAACTTGGATATGGAACTTTGTAAGAATTTCAACCACAACTTCAAGTCCTAATTTGAAAGGTTATCTTAAAATTTGATTCCTTTTGGATGATAACATGCTCTGAATAAAGCCAGTAATGGAATCTGATGAGAGAGAAAGACAAGTTTATAAATAGAATGAATTGAAAGGTACCCAAAGAAGGGGACCGTACCATCGCCTTTGGATTCAACCATGATACGGTGGTTACTAAAAGACTGAAACAAAAATAGTACGCCAAATTTCAAGGACTAATATTTTATTCACCATCCCAATGACGTTTAAGATTTTCCAAGTTCATTAAGTTTAATCAAAGAAAATAAATAAATAAAACATGATCCAGGCCAAACAAATCAAGACATAAATATATGGATTATCAAGTTTGTTCCTATATAATTAATATTAATGACTATTTCATATTAAAACTTGTATTTGCTCTGTCTTCACACCTTTTCTTACAAGCCAGTTTTGGAGTTTTAAGCTCTTTATCCTTTAATCCTCATTAATTTTTTACTTTTGTTCTAATTTTTGTAAGCATAAGCTACTTGTCATATAAACTATTTTGTTCTATTTTTAATGTTTAGTCCTTTTATATTTAAATTAATTATAGGGCAGATCTTAAATTGAGTTTTGTAAGTAGTTTTTTAATATGAAAATAGTTTTTTTGTTGTAAATTTTTAAAGAATATTTAAAAATTAGATAAAACCCAATTATTAAATAAAAACATGTAATTATAAAAATGTTTATATATGAAGAACCCTCTTTGCTCATTGTCGTGTAACGGGAATAGAGCAAAGACATGAAGAAAGCCCAAATTTGCCCGGATCCACTGAGTCTGGATTCTTCGGTGTCCATATTCTTCATGTGGCCTCATTCCAGTCCATTGCATCTTGTTGCTTTGGTCCACTCCACCGTAACTTACGAGAGATAGGGCTTGTGGCTTCAATCCGTTTTACTGTTCCGTTGTATCTTCAGGGGGATAACATTCGCAATCTTCAACCTATTCCACTGCTGGTCAGTGGCAATAGGACAATCTTCAACCTGTTCCACCGCTGTTCGATGGCAATAAGATAATCTTCGATCTATTCCACTACTGGTTAGTGGCAATAGAACAGTCTTCAACCTATTCCACCGCTGGTCAGTGGCAATAGGATAATCTTCAATCTATTCCACTACTGGTTAGTGGCAGTAGAACAGTCTTCAACCTATTCCACCGCTGGTCAGTGGCAATAGAATAATTTTCGATTTATTCCACTACTGGTCAGTGGTAATAGGGCAATCTTCAACCTCTTCCACCGCTGGTCAAGGCAACAAAACAATCTTCAACCTGTTCCACCGATGTTCGATCGCAACAGGACAATCTTCAACCTATTCCACCGCTGTTTGATGGCAATAGGACAATCTTCAACCCATTCCACCGCTGTTCGATGGCAATAGGACAATCTTCAACCTATTCCACCGCTGTTCGATGGCAATAGGACAATCTTCAACCCATTCCACCGCTGTTTGATGGCAATAGGATAATCTTCAACCTATTCCACTGCTGTTCGATGGCAATAGGACAATCTTCAACCCATTCCACCGCTGTTTGATGGCAATAGGATAATCTTCAAACTCTTCCACCACTGGTCAGTGGCAAAATTACATTCAGGAAGACTTCAGCCTTCAATCTGCTCCACTATCATCTCTAGGGAAGAACATCTGAACTTGCTACACTGTTCTTTGGGGACCTTATCTGAACCTTTCGATTTGCTTCCTTATCATCTTTAGGAAGACTTCAATCTTCAATCTGCTCCACTATCATCTCTAGGGAATGAAATTTGAACTTTTCAATTCGCTTCCTTACTATCTTCAGGAAGACTTCGATCTTCAGCCTGCTCCGCTCCTATCTCGAGGGAACAAAATCTGAATTTGCTACACTGTCCTTTGAGGAACTTGTCTTGTGCTTATGCCTAAATAAATGCTGAGGAAGCTAAAATGCTCCTAACTACATGTGATATGGATGACATTTACTTGAATGTGGAATGTCACGAGAACGATTTTTTTTACAATGATTGGGATGCAATGATCAGAATGAATTGAATGCCCCTAATTGGATGTGAATGATATTTACATGGATGTATGAGAATGATCTCTTTGTAACGCATCACCCTGCCTTCTTGTTTGATTGACATCTTTGGGGGTCACCATTTCAGGTTTCGATTAACCCATGAACCTAGTTGGACTCACTTCAAGTTCCTGTAATAATTAGAAGTTTTTAGAGTTACGTGCGAAACTCCTTTAATTTGAATATTAATGGTCCATTAATCGTTATTTCAATGAAAAGCGTTTGAAGAATGTTATTACAATGGATATTTGGATTAAGGCTCAAAATGGATAAACTGATCAAAGGATCATGTTTTGACAAGGTAAATTTTGCTAAAATGTGAAATTGAAGATGAAAACAAATGTCCAGATGTCATAGCATGAGCTTTTCTGTACAAATTCTTCAAGAATCCCTTTTATACTTGATAGGTGTTAGATAGACTTAGAAGACTTTATTGATGCCCCAAGAAGTGACGTCTCTCTCTCTTGTTAATTCGAGTTGTAGCAAGACCGTTACATACCTCCCCTTCAAAAATTTGAATTGCCCATTCTTGGGTTTTCAATTCAAAACCCCTTTGGTCTCAAAGCGCCCTTGGCAGGTTTTCACTTTGGCCTCTCCAGTTTTTTTTTTAAGAGAAGTATTTCTTGACTGAATCTGAGTTCACAGGATTCGGTAAACTTTTGCCATCCATCTCTGTCAAAATTAGAGCTCCACCAGAAAAGGCCTTCTTTACTACATAAGGTCCTTCCCAATTTGGCATCCATTTTCCTCTAAAGTCCTTTTGCATGGGAAGGATCTTTTTCAGGACAAGGTCTCCTTCATAGAATTTTCTAGAGCGAACTTTTTTGTTGTAAGCCCGTATCATTCACTTTTGATACATTTGTCCATGACGAAGGGCTCTTAGCCTCTTTTCCTCGATTAAGTTCAGTTGATCATACCGGGATTGAGTCCATTCTGCTTCATCCAACTTTAGTTCAGATAAGACCCGAAGGGAAGGGATCTCAACTTCGATTGGAAGTACAGCTTCCATCCCGTAAACCAAAGAGAAAGGAGTTGCCCCGGTAGAGGTCCTGACCGATGTTCAATAAGCGTAAAGAGCGAATGGTAGCTTCTCGTGCCAATCTCTATAAGTCTCAGTCATCTTCCCTACAATTTTCTTGATATTCTTGTTAGCTGCCTCGACTGCTCCATTCATTTTTGGACGATACAATGACGAGTTATGGTGTTTGATCTTGAATTGGCTGCAGACCTCCACTATCGTACTGTTATTCAAGTTCAGTGCATTGTCAGATATGATCCTTTCAGGCATTCCATATCAGCATATGATTTCTTTCTTTAAGAACTTGCTGACTGCTGATTTTGTGACATTCGCATACGAAGTGGCTTCTACCCACTTGGTGAAGTAGTCGATTACCACAAAGATAAATCGATGCCCATTCGAAGCTTTTGGTGAGATCGGCCCAATGACGTCCATTCCCCATATAGAGAAAGGCCACGGGGAGGTCATGACATGGAGAGGTGAAGGGGGTACGTGCATTTTATCCCCATAAATTTGACATTTGTGGCATTTTCTGGCATAGCTGATGCAGTCTCCTTCCATAGTGGACCAATAATACCCGAATCTCATGATCTGTCTTGCCATTGTAAAACCATTAGCCTGTGTCCCACAGACACCCTCATGAACTTCTTCGAGGATTCTCTTGGCTTCAACAGCATCCACGCATCTCAGAAGGACCTGATCCTTCCTTCTCCTATATAGGATTTCTCCATCCAAGACATAATCACTGGCCAGTCTTCTCAATGTCCTCTTATCATTCTCAGTTGATTGGTCGGGGTATTCACGATTCTTTACGTATCGTAATATATCATGATACCAAGGGTGATCATCTTTTTCTTCTTCTTCGCTGATGTTGTAGCAATGTGCTGGAACCTCATAAATGCTCATTTGAATGGGCTTTGCTTCTTCTTACTTATTCACTTTGATCATAGAAGCTAAGGTAGATAGGGCGTCGGCCATCTGGTTCTCCTCTTGTGAAAGGTAACAGAAAACGACGTTGTCAAACTCCTTGATTAAATCCGAGACTAGCCTTCGATAACTGATTAGCTTAGGATCTCTCGTTTCCCATTCACTTTTCAATTGATATATTACTAGCGCAGAGTCACCGTGTATCTCCAACGTTTTAATTTTGCGTTCAATGGCCGCACGGATACCCAAGATGCAGGCTTCGTATTCGGCCATGTTGTTCGTGCAATCAAAATCTAATTTGCTAGTGAGAGGATAGTGATCTCCATCTGGGGATACTAGGACCGCCCAAATTCCATTCCCTACCGCGTTTGAAGCTCCGTCAAAGTTCAGTTTCCAAAGGAGGCCTTCCTTTTGGACATCTTCCTCAGTGATTGCCACGTACATCAGGTCTTCATTTGGAAAATCGAAGTCCAATGGTTCGTAATCTTCTAAAGCTCTGCTGGCTAGAAAGTATGCTATTGCACTTCCTTTTACAGCTTTCTGGTTTATGTAGACTATATCGAACTCAGAAAGTAGAATCTGCCATCGGGCCATTCTTCCATTTAGCGCAGTCGATTCCATCATGTACTTGAGAGGGTCTAGCTTTGAGATAAGCCAAGTGGTGTGATATAGCATGTACTGTCTCAGTCTCCGGGTCGTCCAAATCAAAGCGCAACACAGTTTCTCAATTGGCGAATATCTTGTCTCGCATTCTGTAAACTTCTTACTGAGATAGTATATCGCTCTTTCTTTTCTTCCTGACTCATCATGCTGGCCTAGCACACATCCCATAGAATTTTCAAATACTGACAAATACAATATCAGTGGCCTATGTGGGCAAGGTGGCATTAGTACTGGGGGTTCAGACAAGTAATGCTTGATCTTATCGAAAGCTCCCTGGCACTTCTCATTCCATTCACCTGAGTTGTATTTCCTAAGAAGACGGAATATAAGGTCACATTTCTCCGTTAATTGTGCAATGAACCGAGCGATATAGTTTAATCTCCCTAGGAAACCTCGAACTTCCTTTTGGGTACGTGGTGGAGACAACTCCTGTATAGTTTTTACTTTATCAGGATCCACCTCAATTCCTTTTTCACTGACTACAAATCCTAACAACTTTCCCGACCTAGCCCCAAAGGTACATTTTGCTGGATTGAGTTTCAGTTGAAGTTTTCTCAACCTTAGGAATAGTTTCCTCAAGACCTGTACATGCTCTTTCTCAGTCCTGGACTTTGCAATCATGTCGTCCACATAAACTTCAATCTCCTTGTGCATCATGTCGTGGAAGAGGGTAACCATGGCTCTTTGATACGTTGCCCCTGCATTTTTCAGTCCGAACGGCATTACCTTATAACAGAATGTTCCCCACATGGTCACGAATGTGGTTTTCCCCATATCCTCAGGATGCATCTTAATCTGGTTGTACCCAGAGAAGCCGTCCATGAAGGAGAAAAGTGAATAACCAGCCGTGTTATCTACTAAAGTATCGATGTGAGGCAACGGAAAGTTATCTTTTGGGCTAGCCTTGTTCAAATCCCTATAGTCCACACACATTCGTACCTTCTCATCTTTCTTAGGAACAGGCACTATGATTGCTACCCATTTCGAGTATTTGACCACTTGCAAAAAACCAGCATCGAACTGCTTCCTGACTTCTTCTTTTATCTTTAACAAAACATCAGGCCTCATTCTTCGAAGCTTCTGTTGAACGGGTCTACATTCCTCCTTTATGGGGAGGCGGTGTACCACTATATCCGTGTTCAATCCGGGCATGTCCTGGTATGACCAAGCGAAGACGTCCTTGAATTCTTGGAGTAACTTGATGAGGTCTTGCTTTGTCTCCGCAGCGGTGTTAGCCCCGATTTTCAACTCTTTCCCTTCTCCCAAGCTCACAATTTCCACTGACCTTTTGTGGGGCAAGATTTGTTTCTCCTCTTGCTCTACCATCCTTAACAATTCAAGAGATATGCTACTGTCTCGGTCATCTTCAAAATCTCGGGAATCCTCCATACCCATATCTTGTTCAAAAGGAGATTCTGAGTTAATAACAGTGTCACTCATGCCATTGATATCTGGGGACCTGTTGGAAAAGGACAAAGAAAAATGCAAAAACAAAATAATCTAAGAATGACCATTTGTGTGAATGATTATGAATGGAATGTAAAAAGTGAAAAAAAATTTGCTCGAAAGATGCATTTTATTGAAATAAAGATGCTTGGACATATGCCTATTCAACGAAGGGTTTCTCATTGCTCCTAGGCTCGGAGCGATGAGTGTGTCCCGAACATTACTCTGAATTGATTCTAAAAGCTACAGGAATCTCTTCCACGGTCCAATTGTTCAGAACACTTCCAGGAGCATAAGGGCGAATCCCAGATAAATCTCTTTCTTCAGCCCTTTCCTCGGAAACAGCGTTGATGCTCAAGTTTCCCAGCCTTTCTTCGGTTTCTTCTCCTATTGCCATGCCTTGATCAGGGTATATGATTCCCCCTGAGACAAATATTTTGGATAAATGAGGAAAGGTCATTGGTTCCCATTTGATCTCTTCTTCGCCTAGGCGCGCCCTTCTTCTTCCCCTTCTCTTTTCTTCCTATCTCCTCCTTTATTCTGCATTTGGCTTGAATCTTAAGCCAAAGTGGTCTCATTTTTCTCGTCGCATCGGCACTTCAGTCCTTCCTTGAAGGTACTTTTCGAGCCCTTTCCCTGGTAAGGCTCCCTTCCCAACTGTCATCTGGAGGCACATCTTCGTAGACTTAGATACTCTGGGTATGGGGATTTTGCTGCCCTCGACAATGAAGGTTGTGTTGATAAATTCTAGTGATCGGAAAGAACATTCCATCGCTTCCTCGTCCACCCCAATGTATGGAGCGTCACTAGTAACGGATGCTATGATATCCTCTTCGGCATTGATTGTGATCACCCTTCCTTTCGTTTCTAACTTCAACTTCTGGTGCAGTGATGACGGTACTGCCCCAGCTGAATGGATCCAGGGTCTTCCTAACAGGCAATTGTAGGAAGGTTTGATGTCCATCACTAAGAAGTTTACCTCATACGTATTTGGGCCAATCTGAAGAGGCATATCAATTCTCCCCATGACCCTTCTCTCCGTTCCGTCGAATGCTCTCACAACAGTATAGCATGTTTTCATGTGGGAGCTATCCACAGGCAACCTATTCAATGTGGATAAAGGTAATACATTCAGGGCTGATCCGTTATCGACTAACACCCCCGGCAATATATACCCTCTCTTTTCTAGGGACATCATGAATCCAAATAATATTTCATCTTATATATATGATCACTTAATAAATTTAGATATGGTAGCATCATTAGTCAGTTTAATGGATTAATGAAGATTTAGGATCTTGAACCAGCAATATAACTTGTAATACAAGCCAAACTGGCAAAATCAATTAAACAAACAGAGAATAGAGTTTGTAGTAGGCAGAGAAGGAAATTAAACAAGCCATCAAACTTAATTCTTTCTTCACTTTCCTGGGAAACAAACAGAGAATAGAGTTTGTATAAAGGTTCTCTAATGAAGAAGCAGTGGTAGATGATGTGAAGCAAAAAAACTTACCAGGCGAGAAACCTGGATTGTAGAACAAGTTTTAGATTCCATACTCATTAGAAAAAGTTGAAATAACTTGGATATGGAACTTTGTAAGAATTTCAACCACAACTTCAAGTCCTAATTTGAAAGGTTATCTTAAAATTTGATTCCTTTTGGATGATAACATGCTCTGAATAAAGCCAGTAATGGAATCTGATGAGAGAGAAAGACAAGTTTATAAATAGAATGAATTGAAAGGTACCCAAAGAAGGGGACCGTACCATCGCCTTTGGATTCAACCATGATACGGTGGTCACTAAAAGACTGAAACAAAAATAGTACGCCAAATTTCAAGGACTAATATTTTATTCACCATCCCAATGACGTTTAAGATTTTCCAAGTTCATTAAGTTTAATCAAAGAAAATAAATAAATAAAACATGATCCAGGCCAAACAAATCAAGACATAAATATATGGATTATCAAGTTTGTCCCTATATAATTAATATTAATGACTATTTCATATTAAAACTTGTATTTGCTCTGTCTTTACACCTTTTCTTACAAGCCAGTTTTGGAGTTTTAAGCTCTTTATCCTTTAATCCTCATTAATTTTCAACTTTTGTTCTAATTTTTGTAAGCATAAGCTACTTGTCATATAAACTATTTTGTTCTATTTTTAATGTTTAGTCCTTTTATATTTAAATTAATTATAGGGCAGATCTTAAATTGAGTTTTGTAAGTAGTTTTTTAATATGAAAATAGTTTTTTTGTTGTAAATTTTTAAAGAATATTTAAAAATTAGATAAAACCCAATTATTAAATAAAAACATGTAATTATAAAAATGTTTATATATTTCTAAATTGAATACTATTAATAAATTTTATAATTATTTTTTGGTATTAACATATATAATTATATTTGAAGTTATTTAATTTACACGTGGAGTGATAAAAGATTTATGCTCAAATTTTCATGTTTTATCAAAGAAAAAAGATGCTATATCTATGTGAAACTTAAAATTGTTTGTACATTGTCTTAGAGTTTTTTGTACACATAGTATAATGTTTTTTATTGAGGCAAAGGCCTAAAAAGATAAAATAATTATATATCAACTAATAGAAACATACAATACTAATAGGTGGATAATATTCGGATAATCCAAAGCAAACTAGATATAATGTTCTAATCTATAGACCAATGTGCCAAGTAATGCGCAACACCATTGGCCAATTAATTAGCATAGTGAAAAAAGAAAAGCGCAAACCACTCAAACAAATGCAGGCCTCCTCAATAATTCGGCCATAAACAAACAAGTTCATGCTATCACTATTGAATTTATTAATAAGAGCTAATAGTCCAACTAAACAATGATATAGCGGAATTCAAATCTCAAGCCATCATGATAGCTTGAACAACGGCGAAAGCCTTGACGAAGCATCAAAGACTCCCTAATTCGGGCTAGATGTTATAGCTGGATTTTGAAGGTTACATTAGCCACCGAAATGGCCTAATAAAATTATCGAAGCTTTTAAAACATTTGATAACCTTAGAAGAAAAAAATAGCGTGTTATCTCTTTTTGACCAAAAGATACAATTTTCCAAATTAAAAACCAATACAGCTCCCTTAAATCGCAATACATCTTATTCCCTCTAGGATGTATAAGATAAGGGTTACTATGCAATTCCCGAAGAATAGGTTGTCTTAGACCCTTATCATTCATCATACAATACCTCCCTCGGAAACACAGAATACCATCGACATTGAACCCAAAATCCTTAGTCTTACCATCCTCAACCTGCTTAATCCGTGACAATAAGGACACATCTAACGACTGTTTATCTTTAATCTCATTGACAAAAGGTGGGCTTTACTTGCAACTCTACTAGTAAGCCTTCATCATCCACTAGTCTCAATGTAGCAAACATCGCTATTAGGTCAGTCATCTACCTCCTACTTAGAGCATCTGCCACTACATTAGTTTTTCCAGAGTGTTACTCAATCACACAACCATAGTCCTTCAATAATTAAATCCATCTCAGTTCTATCAAGTGTAACTCTTTTTGGGTGAGAAGATACTTGAGACTCTTGTGATCTGTGTAGATATCACACTTCTCACCATACAGATAGTGCCTCCAGATTTTCAATGCAAACACTAAGGTTGTAATAAGGCCTCTGGATTATTTTTATTTTGTTTTATGTTTGACGTATTTATATTTTGCTCTAAGTACTTTAAATGAGATTTTTCTAAAAACTTAAATAAACATTTTCTAAAATGGATATACAAATGGATTTCATAATAAACTTTCATAAATATTTTTAACTTGGAAATCTTCTCTTAAATTTTCATCAACACTTTTCAAAAGACATGGTTGTAAAATCATTAGTTCAAATTTTATCGATTTATCAATCAATCTTCTATTCAGTAATACTTTATCAAAAATTTTAAATGGGAAATTTGTTTTACTAAATTTTAAATCAATATCTATTTACGTACAAATGAAAAGGACTTAAAAGCATTTTTCTCATGTGACATGTCAGATCTGACCTTAACGCATGGGCCGGGTTTGGGGTGTTACATTTTATGGTATCAGAGCCCGTTTCAAAACTCGGCTGTGGTTTGCGTTTAAAAACGTTTTCCAAAGCTATTTTGAATTTTAAATTTAAAAAGCATGTTTTAAAATAAGTATGGCACCAAGGGTATCTGACACCAAGTCAAGTAAGTATATGTTATTATTGTATGATTATGATTATTGTGATATGACTGTAGGAATACTCTAGAACTTTTAGTTTTAGGTGTTGAAACTATAGAGATTGAGACTATAGGATGCGCTTGCAAAAACGACTTTACTTCTTATACTTCATAAAATATTGTTTAATAAACACTGAAATAGTATACTGATTCATAAGACTCTTAATTAGATTAAATCGAATTAGCCAATATAAGCACTAGAGGACGTGGACGCGGTAGACGTGGCCGTGGTAGAGGCCGAGGCGCTAGAGTTGTGTCTGAGGCGTCGGGACATGTGCCGGAAATAGACGCACCTGCGTCACCTGTGACTGAAGCTGGGTCACATGATCGTATGAGGGAGGACGATGCTCTGTCCCAAGCAATGTTGCGAGTCTTGAAAAGGGTTGCTGGGGCAAGAACTGGGCTGACAGCTCGTGGGTCAATTTCGGAACGACTCAGATCGAATGGTGCTGAGGTTTTTAGGGGTATCTCGGGTGTAGCCCCAAATGTTGCGGAGTACTGGCTTGAGGCTGTGGAGTGGATCATGGACGATCTGGATTGCACCGCCGAGCAGAAACTAAAAGGAGTTGTGTCCTTGTTGAGAGACGAGGCGTATCAATGGTGGCTCACTGTTCGGGAAGGCACTCAGGTCGATCGTATCACCTGGGATTTCTTTAAAACAGCATTCCAAGGAAAGTATGTCGGGGCTAGCTATGTGGATGCCCAAAGGAAGGAATTCCTAAATCTAGTCCAAGGAGGTAAGACTGTGGCAGCTTAAGAGGCGGAATTTCTGCGTCTGAGTCGATATGCCCGTGGAATAGTACCGGCTGATTACGAACGCTGTGTGCGTTTTGAGAACGGGTTGCGTGATGAGTTGCGGGTACTGATAGCCCCACAAAAGGAGAGAAATTTTGCCACACTGGTGGAGAAAGCCAAGATAGCTGAAGAGGGTAAGCACTCGGAGCGGCAAAACCGAGACAAGGATAGGGGTAGGAGCAAGAGGGACTTTAAGTACTCAGGTTCTGCTAGAGGGTTTCAGAAGAGGCCCAGGAATGAGGAGCCAGCTCGAGCTAGAGTACCAGCTGCTACCAATCAGATATAGCCATGTGCGGATTGCGGAAAACGACACCCGGGTGAATACTGGAAGAGAACCGGTGGTTGTTTCAACTATGGTTCCAAGGACCATCAGCTTAAAAATTACCCTCGACAGACTGCTCAGACTCAGGATGTTCGTAACTATGATGCAAAGCCAGCTAGAGGAGCTCAGCAGCCACCGAGAGGCTGTGGGCCAGGTCGAGGTGGTAATGGCGTAGGACGAGGTCAGGGTGCACCGAGTAGAGGTACTGGTAATAGGGGTAACGCGGAGGCGAGGCAGCTAGGGTTGGTCTATGTGGTCAGACGCCGAGAGGATTACGATGCACCTGATGTAATAACCGGTACGTTATTCATATCTGATGTACCTGTTACTGCTTTGATAGATATCGGATCCACCCATTCTTATGTTGCTTGTGTTGTATCTGGAAATCTGAATATTAGATTTGAGATTACTGCTAGAGAGATAACAGTAATTAGTCCTTTAGGACAGTCAGTGATAGTAAATAAATTGTTTAGAGATGTGCCCTTAGAAATTCAGGGAGAAATATTTTTGGCGGATTTGATGGAACTGCCATTCAGCGAGTTCGACCTTATTTTAGGCATGGACTGGTTGGTGAAACACCGTGTGAACTTGGATTGTGCTACAAAGTAGATGATACTAAGAACTTCGGAGGATAAAGAGGTAATGATGATAGGTGAAAGAAGAAACTATCTATCTAATGTGGTATCTGCTTTAAAGGCAGAAAAGTTGGTGAGAAAGGGGTGTGGAGCTTTCCTACGGTGAAAGAGTTTTCAGACGTCTTTCCCGAGGAACTCCCAGGATTGCCTCCGGATCGGGAGGTAGAGTTTGGAATTGAGTTATTGCCAGGAACATCTCCGGTGTCTATTGCTCCTTATAGAATGGCGCCGAAGGAGTTAGCGGAGCTTAAAGCTCAAATTCAGGAGTTGTTGGATAGGGGATTCATTCAACCGAGTGTGTCACCGTGGGGAGTGCCAGTCTTGTTCGTCAAGAAAAAGGATAGGTCGATGCGTATGTGCATCGATTATAGGCAGTTAAATAAGTTGACGATCAAGAATAGGTATCCGTTGCTGAGAATCGACGATCTGTTTGATCAACTACGAGGAGCTTCGGTTTTCTCGAAGATAGATTTGAGATCGGGTTATCACCAACTTAAGGTCAAGGAGGCGGATATTCATAAGACTGCATTTCAAACTCGTTATGGGTATTATGAGTTCTTGTGATGCCGTTTGGGTAGACTAATGCACCAGCTGCATTTATAGACATGATGAACTGGGTCTTCCAACCCTATTTAGATCGGTTTGTGGTGGTGTTCATAGATGACATCTTGGTATACTCGAAGAATGAAGAAGAGCATGATTCACATCTGCGGGTAGTATTGCAGATATTACGGGAAAAGCAACTTTATGCCAAATTCAGTAAGTGTGAATTTTGACTGAAGGAAGTGACCTTTTTGGGGCATGTTGTGTCTGCCGAAGGAATTAGAGTTGATCCTCGGAAGGTAGAGTCTGTGTTGGATTTGAAACCGCCGAAGTTAGTGGCCGAAATTCGGAGTTTCCTAGGGTTGGCTGGTTATTACAGGCGTTTCATTGAGGGGTTTTCGTTGATTGATGAACCCCTAACTAAGCTGTTACGCAAGGGAGTACCATTTGTGTGGTCAGATCAGCAGCAAGAGAGCTTTGAGAAATTAAAGAAGATTCTGACGGAAGCGCCAGTATTGATTCAACCTGAGGTTGGAAAAGAGTTTATTGTTTACTGTGATGTGTCACACACGGGCTTGGGATGTGTGTTGATGCAAGGTGGAAAAGTGGTGGCTTATGCATCTCGTCAGTTAAGGCCGCACGAAGTGAATTATCCCACTCATGATTTGGAGTTGGCTGCAGTGGTGTTTGCTTTGAAGATTTGGAGACACTATCTGTACGGTGAGAAGTCGATCATCTATACGGATCATAAGAGTCTAAAGTACCTCCTTACCCAAAAGGAGTTGAAATTAAGACAGCGGAGGTGGATAGAACTGTTGAAAGATTATGACTTTTCAATCGAGTATCATCCCGGAAAGGCTAACGTAGTGGCAGATGCGTTGAGTCGTAAGGTGATATCGGATTTGAGAGCGATGCTCGCTCATCTCAGCTTGTATGAAAATGGTAGTCTGCTAGCCGAACTTCAAGTGAAGCTTGCGTGGGTAAGCCAGATTAAGGAAAAGTAGTTATCAGATGAAAGGTTGGGTTCCTTACTTTAGCAAGTGGAAGGTGGTGTGATAGGGGATTTTGGATTGAATAGTGATGGAGTATTGTGTTTCCGCGGAAGAATTTGTATGCCCAAAGATTCGGAATTGAGACAAATGATTCTGCGTGAGGCGCATAGTAGCCCATATGCTACGCACCCTGGGGGAAATAAAATGTATCGAGACCTTCGTGAGCAGTATTGGTGGCCAGGGTTGAAACGGGAGGTTACTAATTTCGTGAGTAAGTGCTTGAGATGTCAGCAAGTGAAGGCGGAACATCAATTGCCATCGGGATTGCTACAACCGGTGAAAATTGCATTATGGAAATGGGAAAGGATAACGATGGACTTTGTTAGTGGGTTACCCTTATCGCCTACTAAGAAAGATTCCGTCTGGGTAATAGTGGATCGATTGATGAAGACTGCTCATTTCCTACCTACTCGTACGGTTTACTCATTGCAGAAGTTGGCCAAGTTGTATGTAGCAGAGATCGTGAGGTTACATGGGGTACCAGTGTCTATTATATTGGACAGGGACCCTAGGTTTACATCACGGTTTTGGAAATCCTTACATGAAGCTTTGGGAACCAAGTTAAATTTCAGCACGGCATTTCATCCTCAGACAGATGGTCAGTCGGAGAGAGTAATCCAAATTCTGGAAGACATGTTAAGGGGCTGTGTGATCGACTTCAGGGGTAGTTGGGAGGATTTCTTACCGTGGGCAGAGTTTGCATACAACAACAACTATCAATCTAGCATCCAGATGGCACCCTACGAGGCCTTGTATGGTCGTAGGTGTCGTACTCCTACTTGTTAGACTGAACTGGGGGAGCGACAGTTATTGGGTCCTGAGCTGATATCAGAGACGGAGGAAAAAGTAAAGGTAATTCGGGCACAGTTAAAGGAAGCTTCGGATAGACAAAAATTGTATGCGGATCTAAAGCGTAAGGATATTGAGTTTGCGATGGGAGATCAGGTCTTTCTAAAGGTCTCACCTTGGAAGAAGATCTTTAGATTTGGACGGAAGGGCAAGTTGAGCCCTAGGTTCATCGGACCGTATCGTGTATTGAAGCGTGTTGGGCCAGTGGCTTATCAGCTTGAGTTACCTCCGGAGTTGAGTCAGATACATAGTGTATTTCATGTCTCAATGTTAAGGCGTTATCGATCGGATCCGTCTCATATAGTATCGGTAGAGGAAGTTGAGATAAGACCTGACTTGTCTTTCGAAGAGGAGCCAGTGCAAATTTTAGATCGGGACGTTAATGTGCTGAGAAGGAAGTCGGTACCGTTAGTCAAAGTATTATGGCGTAATCATGGAGCGGAGGAAGCTACATGGGAGCCTGAGGATGCGATTCGGCAGCAATATCCTCACCTCTTTTAATTAGGTAAATTTCGAGGACGAAATTTTCTTTAAGGGGGTAGAATTATAACATCCCAAAATTTGGAATTTTAATTGTTGCATTATTGCTTGTGTTAAGCTTGATAAAATGAGAAGGCTCGGGTTTATTTGGGCCCTAGTAAAAATTTTGTGTTTAAGTCTATTTAGGAGAGATGGTAAGTAGCTTCAAGGCTTATAGAAATAAATGAGTAATGTGCTTGCATAAATGAGCAATTGGTAAAAAGGATATGGCGCCATATGATGGACTTTGAGGGAGGAGGTTCAAATCCCATAATGTACAAATTTTGACTATTTTTTTTGTATCCTTTCCCTAAGTGTCGGCCAAGCTAGTAAATAAGGCAAGGTGGACTTTTTAATTTTGGCAAGGTGGCTAAGGAAATTAGGAAAGGATGAAGGTGGGGAAAGAAATCAAAAGAAAAGGGAAAGTATAGGGAACATGTTGGCCTTTTTCAAGGGAGGTGTTTTGGAAAGTCTTGGTTGGCAAATGTTTGACCTTTTTGCCAAGGTCTGTACGGTTTAGGTGAGGGGGGGAGTACAGCCGAATTTTGCTTTGCCTTTTGGTAGAAACCTTAGTGCTTGTTTTGGTCAAAAACTCCTTTAGCATCATTTTGTGTCATTTTTTTTTCTCTCCAAACTTCTTCCTCTCTTTGTCGAATCTTCAAGCCTTGGTGAGCATTTTTGTTTCTTTATTTTCCTTCTTGTTGGCCGAATGTACCAAACCATTGAGACCAAATCATTCTCTCTTAACTTCTCTTGAAAACCGAAACTAGTTACCACCCATTCTCTCCCTTTCTTTTCTTTTAATCATCTTTTCAATCCTTCTTCCATTTCTTAAAAGCAAAACTTCATTTTGATCAAATCCTTTTCTTTTATTCATTCTCTCCATAGCTGAATCTAATAACAACTTGTCTCTCCACTATCTCTTTTTCCTTCATGTTTGGACACTATCTTCTTGATGAATCGGTGAGCAATAATTTTTTTCTTTTTAATTTCTTCTCTTAAGGCCGAATATATGTCCTTGTCATAGGATGGTTCTATTAACTGGAATCATCATTTCCTTCTCTCTCTCACAACGTGATCATTTTCCCTTTTGTAGTATCCTAGTGGGAGGTCGAACATCACTCTAGTCTTAAGTTGAACGGTGAACATCGGACCCAATATCGATACGGTAAGAATTCCTTATGGATTATTGATAGTACTCAATATTCGATTGATTGCTTAAGGAGTAATAATTTGAAATAATCGACTTTATGTTTTAGGGGCTAAATCTCTCGATCCATCGACTTGTGATCATACGATTCTAGTGGTAAGCCGACCTCTCTCCTTAATCAATCGTTCATATCAACGTAATATAAGTTTTGACTAAGATTTGTTTTCAATGGAGACAAGCAATATCGAATCGAAATGGATAGCGATTGGAGATCGCAAAAGGAGCAGATTTGCGATCCCTACTCCTAAATTCAAACGAAGGGTAGTTTCGGCGGTTCGGGATTTTCCACTGGGTTGTGGACCGTCATCTGGAGAAAATCGACAAATTGTGGTCATTCACGATTTCAAGGGTAAAAAATTTAGATTTTTTATTTTAGAGTCGATTAATTAAATCGCGTATGTCGACTAATCGAGCGTTATGATATCTTAGATGTCGAAGATCAAGAAAGCCTAGTACTTACCGTAATCAGGTGTGTAATCTCACACTGTTTTCCGTGGATTTTAAGATTGATATCATATTGGAAATAAATCGCTATGACTAAAATCGTAATAGGGTGTAAACTGGAAAAATTGGCCTAAGATATACTATTTTGATAAAATTGACAAAATCAGTAATATCGTTGTGCGAATTACGAAAATGCCCTTAATGGGTCGAATTGGTATATTGCTTAATGTGCCGAATTGATATATTGCTTAATGGGCCGAATTGATATATTGCTTAATGTGCCGTATTGATATATTGCTTAATGGGTCGATTTGATAAATTGCCTTAAAGGGCCGAATTGCAAAGTGTTAATGGGCCGAACTTTTGTCTGAATTAATTATTGTTGTTATATTTGTAAATATCATGATTTGCTATGTATGATGCATTTACTTGATTTTGCATGGGTTGGGAAAATATTGAAGAGAAGAAATTCCGGTGGCACTGCCACAAATATATTTGATAATATGATACTCTGTGATTCTGGTGGCTTGCCCACAATTAAATTTGTTATAAATGGCATAATGCCTACGATTGGTGTGTTTGGCGAGGTGGGTTGACTTGATCCCCACAGGTGTGATGGATGGTACGGGTGTTGTGTAGCGGATGGATTATTAGGTTGGTTTGGGATTGCATTACATTAATATGATATGTTTGATACATTATTATGTACAAAGGGGCTTAGGCCTAAAATATTGCTAAATGGGTTTCAGGCCCAGTGGACAACGGTAAGGGGGTTATACACTGAGTTCTAATAACTCACCCCGTTTCCTTATTCCTTTCAGGTAATGCTCAGTGACGGGGTCTTGGGGCATGGATGACTCGGTGGAGGCCATACTACAAGAACGGTTTTATTTGGACTTTGGATTTCTTTTAGTACACTTAATTACTTTACTATTTTGAATTAAGGTTGTAATAAGGCCTCTGGATTATTTTTATTTTATTTTATGTTTGACGTATTTATATTTTGCTCTAAGTACTTTAAATGAGATTTTTCTAAAAACTTAAATAAACATTTTCTAAAATGGATATACAAATGGATTTCATAATAAACTTTCATAAATATTTTTAACTCGGAAATCTTCTCTTGAATTTTCATCAACACTTTTTAAAAGACATGGTTGTAAAATCATTAGTTCAAATTTTATCGATTTATCAATCAATCTTCTATTCAGTAATACTTTGTCAAAAATTTTAAATGGGAAATTTGTTTTACTAAATTTTAAAACAATATCTATTTACGTACAAATGAAAAGGACTTAAAAGCATTTTTCTCATGTGACATGTCAGATCTGGCCTTAACGCATGGGCCGGGTTTGGGGTGTTACAAAAGAGAATACTTATTCTTAATAGTCAAATTATTCAACTGTCGATAATCAATTCACAACCTTAAGGAGCCATCCTTCTTTTTGACAAACAAAACTAGAGCTCCTCAAAGCGAAACACTAGGTCTTATAAAACCACGATCCAAAAGCTCCTGGAGTTGGACTTTCAATTATTTAAGCTCATTAGGTTCCATTGTGTAAGGAGCAATGGACACTAGAGCAACTCCAGGCAACAACTTAATTCTGAATTCAACCTCACTATTTGGAGGTAACCTTAGTAATTGCTCGAGAAAAATATCTAGAAACTCTTTAACTGTTTGGATACTATCCATAGTTGAATTACTTGCACTCATATCCAACGCATAAGCTAGATAAGGCTCACACCCTTTTTGAACCAATTTCTTTACTGATATTGTGGATATCACATTAGACAAGTTCCAACCAGGACGACCAGAATCTCTATTAATCAGGACATTATTTTCTCCTATTTTTGCATTCCAAGCGCTTAATTTCCTCCACAATCTTAGTTTTCTCTACTAGAGTCTCAAATACCCTTTCTTAATGTGGAGCAACTTGAATCTTGAGGTCATAACACAGTCCATCCTCAAACTCACACATTTATCCTACTCAGTAGCAACCATACCCTAAGCGTAGCGGCCGAGACTCAAAAATTCGGTCTCATATTCAGCCATAGTCATATCCTCCTATTTTAACTCCATTAAATCAAGTCTGTAGGCCTCCTAATACCCTGTGGCCACATACCTTTCCTGGAAGGCCTCTCGAAAATATTCTCAGGTCAATTGTTCAGCCTGTGTACCCCCCACAATAGCTCTTTTGGTGCCATGCGATAGACGCAATAGACACCGGTGGAGTACTAGGATAGAGCTCAATACCAAACTCAACTTTAAGTTCCGGTGGTAAACCAGGCAACTCTTTAGGAAACACGTCTGGAAAATCCTTAATAGTGTAAATATCCTAAACTCTCAACTCCTTACAAACCAAATTCATCACATATGCTAGGTAAGCTTCACAACGTTTTCCCATCAACTTCGTACCCTTCATAGTCGAAACCACATTAGATATAAATCTCGATATTTCACCAACAACAACAATTTCCAACCCATCACTATTCCTCAAAGTAATTCTCTTTGTCCTAAATTCTAGCTTAGCCTTATGTCCAGTCAATTAATCCATACCAAGAATAACATCAAAACCATAAAACGGTAATTTCATAAGATGAACAGAGAAAATGTGCCCTTGTATCATAAGGGGACATCTACGATAAACTTTATTCACTACCACAATATCGCCAAAAGAACTAATAACAGTCATACCCAAAACTATAGTCTCTACCAGAATCCCTAACTTACAAGCCAATGCACTCAAAATATACGAATACATTCACATTCACCTTAACACGTCTAGAAGGCATATCGAATCTAATCTAATCTAATACATACAAACAAACAAACAGAGGTGTGAGTGATGGGGAAATGATCCAAGCTACATTCCTACAAATCAAACTTTGGAATTAAAGGTAATGTGTTCCCGTTCCTACCCCACTTGCAATCAAGTTAGAAATATTTCAAACAATTTAGATAATCAAAGTAACTTAAACACTTGGGTTTCTAGATTCATGGGTTGTAACATCCTAAAACTGGGGCTATTTGTGATTGAATTATTTTGTTATGTGTTTGAGCTGCTGTGTTATTGATTATGGTGTAGTAAGGCTTAATTATGGATTTCTAGTAGGCTCGAGTAGTGGGAAAAATATTATTTTTAAGCTTTAAAGGTAAGGAGCCTTAGCAGGTAGGGGTTACAAGAATAAATAAGGGAATTATTGTCATAAAATGAGCCTAGGATAAGTGGCAAAAGGAGGGCCACTTGGGAGCTACATGTGACGCCAATGTGAGCAAGGGGAGAGCCTTGGTTCGAGTCACAAAATTCTCATTTTGCACCTTGATATGGACGGCATAGGGAGGGAGAGATTTTCTCTCTTTAAACTCTTTTTACTTATTTATTTAGATAATTAGATAATAGAAGATAAATAAGGATATTATGTGGATTATTAAAGAGATTATTAATTGATTATTTGGGATTAATTCAAATCAATTTGAGTTAATTCAAATGAGTGGCCTAGAATTGTTTTGGGTATTTGCCGAATTTTGAATTCTTTGTTCAAAGAGAGTGGACGGCAAGGGAGACTAGGAAAAAGGGGGGGTGCCGAATTCTTCTTCAAGGCATCCATTCATCTTTTATTTTCTTTTTGGCAATAGCCGAATTCCCTCTTCTCCATATTCCATCTTTCAAATCTTTTTTTTTCTCCCTCTTCAACCTCTATCAAAACCAAAAGCTCTCTCTACTTCTATTTGCCGAATCCCCATCTTCAATTCCCCTTTTCTTTTATTTCTTTGCTGGCCGAACATCCACTCCTTGTTGCCGAAACTTTAACACCCTTTTCTCTCATTATTTTCTCTCTAGCCGAAACTCTACCCCCTCCCCATTATTTTCCTCTTTGGCCGAATATCAAGCAAGGGTAATCTTCTCTAAACTCGTCTCCAATCGGTTCATAAGGTGGGTAAGTATGGCCGAAAGCCATCTTCCTTCTCCTCTGTGTCTTTGTCGATTTCTATTAGGGGGGTAAGTGCCGATTTCGGCAATGGTTAACAAGGATTCTAAATGCTTTTGGTAATCGATCTCTACTAGGTACCCCAAGATCTTGAAGCAGTCGACCCAAGCCCCTAATCTTTAGCATTCGGCTGTGGTAAGTGGTGATAGAGGGTTTACTTTTAATAGATTATTCTTTAAGTGATTAAAAAGCCGAAAACTTTGATTATGAGTAATATTGACTGACCGATTGTAGTTGTGAGCCAGATTCGCGATTCGGGTGCTGAAGTTAGTATTCAAAATGGTTAGGTAAGGATTCGGGTACAAAAGAGGACCCCTTTAAATTATTTGGGTTGGCCGAATAGGCCATAATGCTAATCTATGTATTTGGCCGAATATAGGGACAAGTAGATCTAGGGTGGCCGACTTCTCTTTTCGGGATTTGGACTTCTCATCGACATCAGGTTTGTACATACACATGATATGACTTATTAACTGTATTGAATGTTGTGAATGCTAACTCTGATGGATATAGCATTGGATTTAATACCATATTGGTATAAGTGACGATTCAGGTAAGTACCTGTTAATGTGAATTGCTATTAATGCTTTTGGGAAGCATGGCATGACTTTTAGTTGTAACTTAAATATCTGATGGCATGAGATTTGTTATATAATGATGTGGTATGGGTTGATGAGTGGAGGGGGCAGAGTTATTGTGTCGACGGACACCAGTGTTTTGGTAACACACTGTGACTACGGTCACCAGAGGTTTGGTACCTCCAGAGGTTTGGCACCTCATAGCGTCTTGTCCCAGTGGCTTAGCACCACAGTGGGTTGGCCCCACAGATGATAATACGGGATCGACGCCAGTGATTTGGCATCACACGATGGGTTGGCCCCATCAATCATTCGTGTCTTTGGACACCAGAGGTTTGGCACCTCCAGTGATTTGGTATCACATCTGTGACTTTAAGTCACCAGTGGTTTGGCACCACCAGTGGTTTGGTACCACACGGGGTAGAGAAAGGTGATACGGATGGTTAGGTTGGGTATACGATTTGATGCATGTTAATTGTTATAACTTGTGTATGATGTGGCTTTAAAACGGGGGAAGGGTTACATACTGAGTCTTGGTGACTCACCTTCTCCTTTATATTTTTCAGGTGACATGTAGATTGCGGATGTGGACCGGATGGACTCGAGGTGGCCATGCAGTGGACATTTGATTTAAATGAACTTTCAATTTTAGTCTATTTTATTTTATTGTTGGTTAAATTTTAATTGGGTTGTAATAAGGCCTCCAATAACTCCTTTTATTATTTTGTTACCTGCTTTGAATATTAGTTTAAACTATTTAATTATGGCAATAATAAGTTCACACGTTTTTCTAAACCAAAGCAAAAATGTTTTTAGTACCCTCGGGTACATCTTAAAATATACATAATAACTTGACTTAATAAATATTTTCGAAATAAATCAAAGTATGGGTTTTACACACCTCAACTGTTTTCAACAAGATGTTATCTTTTATCGAAAACTTAAATCGGTTTCAAAAGGTTTCAAAATGTTTTCTCCGTAACAAACCAAATTCGGTCGTAGCATTTGGGCCGGGTTTGGGTTGTTACAGAATTGGTATCAGAGCCCAGTTTAAAGCTCGGCTGTGGGGGCCCAAGGCCCAAAAAGGTTTTGTTTTATGATTTGTAGGCCTTATTGAATGATTTGAAATGGTTTTGGTTTTGAACAAGCATGGCACCGAGTCTCTGGCACCTATCCGCCCAGGTAAGTCCTTCTGAACCTCTTTGTGAATTATTATCTATAGAAGGGTAGGAAACATGGAACGTAGAATAGACTTATGGGAATTTGAACCCTAGGATTAGATTACTCAAACACACAAACAGAACATAAGACTTAATGAACTCAACCAACCTATGACCAAGTCACTGAGCTAGGGTGTGGTAACCCCTGTACGCATGTCTAGGATTGGATCCGGGAGAGCCTGGTATTTAAGCAGTCCTAGTGACTCACCACCTCTTCGCAGGAATCCTACCTGGTGCGTAGCTTCGGTTCACCCTAACTCAGAGGGCTCAGCGGTGTGGCAACCTCTGTGCACATGTCTGGAAAGGTTCGGTGGGAGCTGGGTATTTAAGCAGTCCGCGTGACTCACCTCCTCTCCACTCGAATCCTGCCTGGTGCGTAGCTTTGGTTCACCCTGACCAAGAGGGCTCGGTCATAGGCTAAACATAACGACTAAAACCCGAAAGGGACCTAGCCAGGTTTTCGAAAAGAAGGAAACAACAAAACTTGGTTTCAAAACTTTTGGAAATTACTCTTTCAACCATAAGAACAACCATTTTTACGATGTTTTCCCGAAAAAATTGATTTGTGAAAATTACAGAAATGCCCTTAGGGGTGAAATTACTAAAATGCCCTTGGTTCATAAAATATTAATTCAATGGTTTTGCCCAAAAATTTCCTTATTTCATAAATATTCAAAAACCCTACTATGCAAATCACCAACAAAATACTCTGGATTTGGAAAATTACGAAAATGCCCTCAACTTGCAAAATTACCAAAATGACCTCGAATTCAAAATTTTTGCAACATCATCGTTTTAAAAGAGAGAAACTCACAAAAGGAACCCTCAGAGTTTTACAACTGTTAAGATATCCCGGATTTATTGAAATTACAAAATTACCCCGATTGACAAAATTACCAAAATGCCCCTGATTTCTAAAATGATGCCATAACTTCAAATTTTACAAATTTTCAGAAACACTCTCCAGTTTTGGGAATTTCAAAGCGACCTGCTTTATTAAATTTTGAAATCTCTCGGTTTTTAATTACAAAAATACCCCTGTAGGAAAAAGACGAAAATACCCCTGGGATAGAAACGGGACAGAAATGTCCAAAGAGTGATTAAGTATGGAAAGTATTAGGGAATGGATGTGCCCCTTTTGTGTGAACTAGGGTAGAAGACTTAAAACATTGTTTGATCGAAAGAATCCTTATTAAACTTCTTCATAAAATTTCGTCTCGGATAATCAAGTGGAACAACTTACTAATCCATAAAAATTTTTCTTAATCAGATTAAAAGCGCGTTAGATAGAATGAGTTCTAGAGGACGTGGCCGACGTGGACGTGGTAGGGGAAGAATGACCGTATCTGAACCCGTCAGGTCGGGTCAAGGGTCTGAAAATGAGGTACCACCGCCACCACCACCCCCAAACTTTGGGGCGGAGGAGTAGGATCAAACAGGGGGTGAGGCAGTATCGCAAGCTGTGTTGCGAGTTCTCGAGTTGGTGGCTGGGGCTGGTGGAAATCTGGGAGCTCGAAAATCTGTTCCCGAGTGAATTCGGTCCAACGGAGCTGAGGTATTCCGGGACGTGTCGGGAGTGGCACCCAGTGCAGCGGAATACTGGTTAGAATCTACAGAAAGGATCATGGATGATCTTGACCTGTCTAATGAGGAGAAGCTGAAAGGAGCCGTGTCGCTTCTGAAAGATGAAGCATATCAGTGGTGGCTCACTGTTCGAGATGGTGCCACAGCGGATGATCTTACGTGGGATTACTTTAAGGCTGCTTTCCAGAAAAAGTATGTGGGTACCAGCTACACTAACGCGCAGAGAAAGGCTTTTCTGGGATTAGTGCAAGGAACTAAGTCAGTATCGGAATATGAGGCAGAGTTTCTAAGGCTGAGTAGATATGCTAGAGGTATCGTGGCTACCGAACATGAGCGTTGTGTCCGCTTTGAGGATGGGCTTAGAGATGAGTTAAGGTTACTGATTGCTCCGCAGCAAGTTCGTGAGTTTTCATCTCTAGTGGAAAAGGCTAAGGTAGCCGAGGGGATCAAAGAATCTGTGAGGCAAAACTACGATAGGATCAAGCAAAAGAGAGGTTTTGGGTCATCTGGGTCAGGTGGTAATGTCCAGAAAAAGGCTAGACAAAGTGGGCCAAATCAGGCAGTAAGGCCCACGACTGCTAATCAGAGACCGACTCAGTGCAATCGCTGTGGAAAATCCCATTGGGGAGGTTGTTGGATCGGGGAGAGGGGCTGTTTTGAATGTGGGTCGTTGGATCACCGTGTGAGGGATTGTCCCCGGAAGCGAGCTCAGAATCAGTCGGAGGGGCAGAACCGTACTCAGGATAGAAGTGTGGGACCACAAAGAGGTCGTGGTAATGGTAGAGGGATCCATAGTGCTAATCGTGGTCGCGGAACTCAGGGCAGAGGCGCAGGCAATACAGAGGCAAGGCAGCCTGGCTTAGTCTATGCGGCAAGGCGTCGCGAGGAGGGTGACGCACCGGATGTCATAACCGGTACGTTTCTAATTTTCGGTCTTCCTTATGTTGCATTAATTGATGTGGGTTCGACGCATTCATACGTAGCTAGTAGTGTGGTAGAGACTTTGAACCTAGATTCTGAGACTGCTGCTAGGGAGATGAATGTAATTAGCCCTTTAGGCCATTCTGTAGTTGTGGACAAGCTTTATAAGGATGTACCCCTAGAACTCCAAGGGGTCGTGTTTGTAGCTGATCTGATGGAACTACCGTTTGGGGAGTTCGATTTGATCCTCGGGATGGACTGGTTGGTTAAGTATCAGGCGAGGTTGGATTGCGCTGCTAAGCGCATGGTTCTTAAAGTGGTCGAAGGGGATGAAGTGGTCATGATCGGTAATCGAAGAAATTACCTGTCTAATGTGGTGTCAACTTTGAAGGCCGTAAAGATGGTCAGGAAAGGGTGTGAGGCATTTATAGTTCGAATTTGTGCCTTGGAGGCTAAGGAGGCAGCGGTTGAAAAGGTCCGAACAGTAGGGGAATTCGCTGATGTATTCCCAGAAGAACTTCCGGGTTTGCCCTCGGATCGGGAAGTCAAATTCGGTATAGACTTGCTACCTGGAACGGCACCTGTATCTATAGCACCGTATCGAATGGCACCAAGAGGGTTTATCCGACCTAGTATATCTCCATGGGGAGCACTGGTGCTGTTTGTCAAGAAGAAGGACGGTTCTATGCGGATGTGCATCGACTACCGTCAGTTAAACAAGTTAACGATCAAAAACAAGTATCCGTTGCCTCGGATCGATGACTTGTTTGACCAACTGAAGGGTGCGTCGGTATTCTCAAAGATTGACCTTAGGTTGGGTTATCATCAGTTAAAGGTGAAGGAGGCTGATGTTCACAAGACGGCATTCCGAACTCGGTATGGGCATTACGAGTTCTTAGTGATGCCATTCGGGTTGACCAATGCACCGGCGGCATTCATGGACCTAATGAATAGGGTATTTCAGCAGTATTTGGATCAATTTGTCGTGGTGTTCATAGACGACATATTGGTTTACTCAAAGACGGAGGAGGAGCATGACAAGCATTTGCGTATAGTTCTGCAAGTACTGAGGGAAAAGCAGTTATATGCCAAATTCAGTAAGTGCGAATTTTGGCTGAGGGAAGTGGCTTTCTTTAGTCACGTAGTGTCAGCGGAAGGGATTAGAGTGGATCCCCGTAAGATTGAAGCGGTGTTGGATTGGAAACCACCTAGGTCAGTGGCCGAAATTCGAAGCTTTCTGGGTCTGGCAGGGTACTACCGAAGGACCTTGTGGAAGGATTTGGATAATCGCAGACCATTACTAAGACGGAGGAGGAGTACAGCATTTGCGTAAGCAGTAAGAAAGCAGTTATATGCCAAATTCAGTAAGTGCGAATTTTGGCTGAGGGAAGTGGCTTTCTTTAGTCACGTAGTGTCAGCGGAAGGGATTAGAGTGGATCCCCGTAAGATTGAAGCGGTGTTGGATTGGAAACCACCTAGGTCAGTGGCCGAAATTCGAAGCTTTCTGGGTCTGGCAGGGTACTACCGAGGTTTGTGGAAGGATTCTCGTTAATCGCAGCACATTAAACTAAGTTATTGAGGAAGGGAGTACCATCATTTGGTCGGAAAAGCAGCAAGAAAGTTTTGATAAGCTGAGAAAGATTCTGACGGAAGCTCCGGTTTGGTACAGCCTGAGGCAGGAAAGATGTTCACAGTTTATTGTGATGCATCCCATACTGGGTTGGGATGTGTGTTGATGCAGGAAGGGAAGGTAGTGGCTTATGCATCCCGTCAGTTACGACCGCACGAGGTAAACTATCCAACGCATGACTTGGAGTTAGCGGCAGTAGTCTTTGCTTTGAAGATATGGAGACATTATCTTTATGGGGAGAAGTCAATAGTGTATACGGATCACAAAAGTCTGAGGTATCTCTTGACTCAGAAGGATTTGAACTTAAGGCAGCGCCGATGGATTGAACTGTTGAAGGACTACGACTGTTCAATCGAGTATCATCCGGGTAAGGCTAACGTGGTGGCTGACGCGTTGAGCCGGAAGGTTGTGGCAGATTTAAGAGCAATGTTTGCTCGTTTGAGTCTATATGACGATGGAAGTCTTTTGGCAGAGTTGCAAGTCACGCCAACGTGGATCAAGGAGATTAAGGATAAGCAGTTGGTAGACGAGGGATTGAATGCAAAGAGATTGCAAGTCCAAAATGGTGGTTTGGAAGGGTATAGTTTGACTGATCATGGGGTATTATGTTTTCAAGGACGGCCCTGTATGCCGAAGGATGTGGAACTGAGACAAAGAATTCTCCAAGATGCACATAGTAGCCCATACGCTATGCATCCTGGAGGTAGCAAAATGTACGGAGATTTGCGGAGACAGTTCTGGTGGCCTGGGTTGAAGCGTGAAGTGACTGAGTTCGTAGGAAAGTGTCTGACATGTCAACAGGTCAAGGCTGAGCACCAGTGGGGACTACTTCAACCAGTAAAGATTCCTCAATGGAAATGGGAGAGGATCACTATGGATTTCGTCAGTGGGCTACCCCTTACGCCCAGCAAGAAAGATGCAGCTTGGGTAATAGTGGACCGTTTGACTAAGTCAGCTCACTTTGTATCTGTGAGAATGGATTACTCACTCCAGAAGCTAGCAAAGTTGTATGTGGCTGAGATAGTCAGATTGCATGGTGTGCCAGTATCAATTATCTCAGATAGGGATCCAAGGTTCACGTCGAGGTTTTGGAAAGTGTTGCATCAAGCTTTGGGTACGCGATTGGATTTCAGTACCGCCTTCCATCCGCAGTCAGATGGGCAGTCCGAAAGGGTCATACAGATTTTAGAGGATATGCTGAGGGGTTGTGTCTTGGAATTCCGAGGTAGTTGGGAAGAATTTTTACCATTAGCGGAATTTGCCTACAACAATAGTTACCAAGCGAGTATCCAGATGGGACCATACGAAGCATTGTATGGACGGAAGTGCCGTACTCCTACATGTTGGACGGAGTTGGGTGAAAGACAAGTCTTGGGTCCGGAGTTGGTTACAGAAACAGAGGACAAAGTTAAGGTGATTCGGGCTCGTCTTAAGGAAGCGGCAGATAGACAGAAGTCGTATGCTGATCTGAAGCGCAAAGAAATGGAGTATGATGTAGGAGACAAGGTCTTCCTGAAGGTGTCACCTTGGAAAAAGGTGTTGAGATTTGGGCGAAAAGGAAAGCTAAGCCCAAGGTTCATTGGCCCATATACAGTGTTAAAGCGAGTGGGACCGGTAGCTTATCAGCTCGAGCTGCCGGTAGAGTTGAATCAGATTCACGACGTTTTTCACGTGTCGATGCTTAGGCGATATCGATCAGATCCTTCGCACGTAGTGCCTGTGGCAGAAATTGAGGTCAACTCGGATTTGTCCTTTGAAGAAGAACCGGTTCAGATCTTGGATAGAGATGTAAAGGTTCTACGTAGGAAGTCAGTGCCCTTAGTGAAAGTACTATGGCGGAACCATGGTGCAGAGGAAGCTACGTGGGAACCCGAGGATGTGATACGGCAGCAATACCCCCACCTCTTCTGACCAGGTAATTTCGAGGACGAAATTCTTTTAAGGGGGTAGAACTGTAACATCCTAAAACTGGGCCTATTTGTGATTGAATTATTTTGTTATGTGTTTGAGCTGCTGTGTTATTGATTATGGTGTAGTAAGGCTTAATTATGGATTTCTAGTAGGCTCGAGTAGTGGGAAAATATTATTTTAAGCTTTAAAGGTAAGGAGCCTTAGCAGGTAGGGGTTACAAGAATAAATAAGGGAATTATTGTCATAAAATGAGCCTAGGATAAGTGGCAAAAGGAGGGCCACTTGGGAGCTACATGTGACGCCAATGTGAGCAAGGGGAGAGCCTTGGTTCGAGTCACAAA
Organism: Gossypium australe; assembly: GCA_005393395.2. Classification (NCBI taxonomy): domain Eukaryota; kingdom Viridiplantae; phylum Streptophyta; class Magnoliopsida; order Malvales; family Malvaceae; genus Gossypium; species Gossypium australe. The sequence continues at coordinate 21,804,712 of CM016614.1, read as the reverse complement.
ATTCTCATTTTGCACCTTGATATGGACGGCATAGGGAGGGAGATTTTTCTCTCTTTAACTCTTTTTACTTATTTATTAGATAATTAGATGATAGAAGATAAATAAGGATATTATGTGGATTATTAAAGAGATTATTGATTATTTGGGATTAATTCAAATCAATTTGAGTTAATTCAATGGCCTAGAATTGTTTTGGGTATTTGCCGAATTTTGAATTCTTTGTTCAAAGAGAGTGGATGGCAAGGGAGACTAGGAAAAAGGGGGGGTGCCGAATTCTTCTTCAAGGCATCCATTCATCTTTTATTTTCTTTTTGGCAATAGCCGAATTCCCTCTTCTCCATATTCCATCTTTCAAATCTTTTTTTTTCTCCCTCTTCAACCTCTATCAAAACCGAAAGCTCTCTCTACTTCTATTTGCCAAATCCCCATCTTCAATTCCCCTTTTCTTTTATTTCTTTGCTGGCCGAACATCCACTCCTTGTTGCCGAAACTTTAACACCCTTTTCTCTCATTATTTTCTCTAGCCGACTCTACCCCCTCCCCATTATTTTCCTCTTTGGCCGAATATCAAGCAAGGGTAATCTTCTCTAAACTCGTCTCCAATCGGTTCATAAGGTGGGTAAGTATGGCCGAAAGCCATCTTCCTTCTCCTCTGTGTCTTTGTCGATTTCTATTAGGGGGTAAGTGCCGATTTCGGCAATGGTTAACAAGGATTCTAAATGCTTTTGGTAATCGATCTCTGCTAGGTACCCCAAGATCTTGAAGCAGTCGACCCAAGCCCCTAATCTTTAGCATTCGGTTGTGGTAAGTGGTGATAGAGGGTTTACTTTTAATAGATTATTCTTTAAGTGATTAAAAAGCCGAAAACTTTGATTATGAGTAATATTGACTGACCGATTGTAGTTGTGAGCCAGATTCGCGATTCGGGTGCTGAAGTTAGTATTCAAAATGGTTAGGTAAGGATTCGGGTACAAAAGAGGACCCCTTTAAATTATTTGGGTTGGCCGAATAGGCCATAATGCTAATCTATGTATTTGGCCGAATATAGGGACAAGTAGATCTAGGGTGGCCGACTTCTCTTTTCGGGATTTGGACTTCTCATCGACATCAGGTGTGTACATACACATGATATGACTTATTAACTGTATTGAATGTTGTGAATGCTAACTCTTATTAACTGTATTGAATGTTGTGAATGCTAACTCTGATGGATATAGCATTGGATTTAATACCATATTGGTATAAGTGACGATTCAGGTAAGTACCTGTTAATGTGAATTGCTATTAATGCTTTTGGGAAGCATGGCATGACTTTTAGTTGTAACTTAAATATCTGATGGCATGAGATTTGTTATATAATGATGTGGTATGGGTTGATGAGTGGAGGGGGCAGAGTTATTGTGTCGACGGACACCAGTTTTTTGGTAACACACTGTGACTACGGTCACCAGAGGTTTGGTACCTCCAGAGGTTTGGCACCTCATAGCGTCTTGTCCCAGTGGCTTAGCACCACAGTGGGTTGGCCCCACAGATGATAATACGGGATCGACGCCAGTTTGGCATCACACGATGGGTTGGCCCCATCAATCATTCGTGTCTTCGGACACCAGAGGTTTGGCACCTCCAGTGATTTGGTATCACATCTGTGACTTTAAGTCACCAGTGGTTTGGCACCACCAGTAGTTTGGTACCACACGGGGTAGAGAAAGGTGATACGGATGGTTAGGTTGGGTATACGATTTGATGCATGTTAATTGTTATAACTTGTGTATGATGTGGCTTTAAAACGGGGGAAGGGTTACATACTGAGTCTTGGTGACTCACCTTCTCCTTTATATTTTTCAGGTGACATGTAGATTGCGGATGTGGACCGGATGGACTCGAGGTGGCCATGCAGTGGACATTTGATTTAAATGAACTTTCAATTTTAGTCTATTTTATTTTATTGTTGGTTAAATTTTAATTGGGTTGTAATAAGGCCTCCAATAACTCCTTTTATTATTTTGTTACCTGCTTTGAATATTAGTTTAAACTATTTAATTATGGCAATAATAAGTTCACACGTTTTTCTAAACCAAAGCAAAAATGTTTTTAGTACCCTCGGGTACATCTTAAAATATACATAATAACTTGACTTAATAAATATTTTCGAAATAAATCAAAGTATGGGTTTTATACACCTCAACTGTTTTCAACAAGATGTTATCTTTTATCGAAAACTTAAATCGGTTTCAAAAGGTTTCAAAATGTTTTCTCCGTAACAAACCAAATTCGGTCGTAGCATTTGGGCCGGGTTTGGGTTGTTACATGGGTTATGAAACCCCAAATAATATATTAATAACAATCACCTAGGTCCGAGTGTTAGTGAACTTAAGCTCCGATACCACCAAATGTAACACCTTATACCCGACCCGACGTTGATCCGAAATATTAGGATGCCACACCACCGTCTCACAACTACATAGTACAAACAGGCTCATTCTTAAAGAAACGTCTTCCATTTTAATATTTACACGAGTTTTAAGTCAAACATGCTCTTAATTATCATTAAGACTTACTGCACACACTTTAATTGATCACATAAATATAGTTAAACATGCATAGGGCTCATTTTGCAAAATTTCAAACCTGACTACGTAAGTATCGATACTTAAACAAAAGTATCGATATTTCCTTTAAATGGTATCGATACCGATTGGAAAATCGGTACCAAAACAACATTATGTTTCTCTAATAACCAAATCCCAGAAAATATCGATACATTTATTAAAGTATCGATTATTTTACCCCAAGTATCGATACTCGTGATAAGGTATCGATACCAAATTACAATATTGACTTCCTGCACAACGAAAATATCACAGAGGTATAGTTTTTAAAACCTGAATATCGATACCTCTGCTCAAGACACCAAAAATACAATATAATAGGACAAATAATCCATCCCAATCACAAATTGTTCAACATGTAACTAATACCTCATCAAATAAACATCAAAATAACCACAATAATAGTTGAATCATCGAAAACATGTCTGAGTAACCAAGTCATATAACAAGAACAGTATCCATAAATCCTAAGAATTAATAAGTTATGCAAATAACCAAAATTTCATGACAACATTTATGCAATAGTTCTACCACATTGCCTTTATTTTCCCAAAACATAAACGGATAAATAAACACCTACGAATTAATGTAAAATACTTGCTTAGATCACCCCTCGGAACCACACCGCTCAAACTGGAACGCTACCAATTTGTAATGAATTAAAAGGAGTGGGTGAGCTTTGCAAGCTCAGTGAATGCCTAGAACAACTACCATGCAAACAAGTCATCATGTATTATTGAAATATCCATTTAGCATAATTACAATGTCTCATCTTTAATATCATATTATAGTTATTCATGCATTATTCATTAATTCGTCTACATAGTAATCGCATTCGTTTTTCAACATATAACACATTTCATACGGTCATATTTAAATATAGTTTGGCACTTGAGTTATGAAACGTAAAAGTGAGCTCTATCACCACTCATCGAATACACAGATCTCCAACACACCAAATGACTCATAGAGTCGAACATATCCCAAAAAGTGAAGTATATAGCTAACACTCTCCATCACACCAAACATGTCTCGTTAAATGGATCTTAGCTCACATACCCTTATCTTTCCAACATGTCCCAAGGTCTCAATGCTCAAATCACATAACACATATAGGTGAGTACTCACAATCCTATGGCATGCCAACTATATCTAACGGTCTCAAAGATCACAAGGCCAAAATATTCGTTATTAACACACACATTTACTTACTGTTCACTGTAAATATCACATTATAAACACAACATTATCTCTATCATTTAGCATGTCTAACATGTCTACATTTTCACTTTAACGACGGTAATTATGAACATATAACACATGCTTTAGCATCTCATCTCAGTTCACATTTTCACAATCACACAAGCACATATTTCACAAATTAAGTCAAGAGTACAAGAAAGCTTACACTTGGTATTTAGATTTGGGGCTTAGGCTACTTCTAAATTCCCAATTAATGTAATGAATTGTGTCCACAAGTAGCTATTCTAAACACTCACCAAATACACTTTCGTCGAATGCCGAAAGCTCAGACTAGCCATTCCTTAGCTCGTAGAAGATCCTAATGAATTGAATATTCAACACAACAAATTACACAACAACACATTCAAAAATTAGCTAAGGACTCAACTCAAGCAATCAAAATACAAGCCTAAGCTAAGTTCTTATGTATCGAATCATTTTGCATAAAACTGCTTCCATTCATCTTTTTATTCACCTATGATTGATTCTTAACCTTTAAACTACGCAAAACTACTCAATTCATAGTATCGAAATTTTTGACATGTTTATGTAAATTTTCACGAAATTCATTTAAAACCCAAGAAATACTTATCGAATCTTTAAATTAAGTTTAGAAACCTTATAATTTAATCAATTCTAATTGAAAAACACTTTGAAACCACATTTTTACTCAAAATCTAAAAATCCACCATTAACGACCCAAATTTCGGCTTTTTATTTTAAACATATGATTCAATGGCTAAAAATTCAGTTTAAAAGATCGAATAATGTTAAAAACTAATAGAAAGACGAATAGTTACCTTCGATGGAAGAAAAATGAAGATTTTATCGAAAATCTGAAAAATCTACAAACTTGAAAATGGAGAAAATTATGGTGTTTTGGGTGTTTTTCTTGATATTTTATAGAGGTTTAGGGCTTGGATGTTGATAGAAACCAAAAGATTAGAGTTTGGAAATCAAAATTCGATTGGAGGAGGCTTGGGAGATCAAGGGAAAACAAAGCAATGTTTTGGGGAAAAACTATCGTGACTTGTTGTAGATGGGGGAAGATATTAGGTTGATTTTCAAATTCTGGTAAAACTACTTCATAAACACACATATTTTTTACCCTTTTACAAGTCAACCCTTATTTCAAAGTTAAAAGCATTTTTAGTGTTATTTTTAGAAAATGGTTTAATTATCAAAATTGTATAGATAAAAACATTTCTGAATACCATGCTAACGAAATTCCTAAGCTCACTAGAGCTAAAATCCCTAAAATACCCCTAAAACTCCTAGGCCCAATTTTGGGGTGTTACATCAACCCTATTAGATCGGAGCCTCTCAGTAACAAATCCAATATTCCCAAATCCAATTTGGGTTCTAGCAACCCTTTGAAGAATCCTCAGCTTCCCTTGGGATACTACATCATCACCATTATCATAACCTCCGCCACTAATGACAGATGAACCCTCTACGTAATTCACCTCATAAATTGGGGTTTCATCTTGAGTGGTAGGCAATTCAACAGGAGCGGCTTTACATGGCCTACCTTTACCATATCTGCCTCAGGTGCTCATAATGAATTCTTGGAAGTTTAAAGTTTAGAGAATATCTACAGTTCAGGGGTACGATACTAGTTAGAAGTCTTTTTGTCTAAAGTTTATCTACAGTTTTAGTTACAGTTTATGATTTATCTTACAGTTTCATAAATAACAGTAACAAATTTAGGAATGACATTGGAGTCTCGGATTTAAGTTTTTTCAATAAAATCATTTTTCAAAAGTTTGTGGCATGTTTTTCCCCAAAATACCCCCTTTTTAAGACATACATACAGAATCATTAAAAATCCACAGTATGAGTTTTAAACTTGGGCTTTGATACCACCAAATGTAACCTCCCTAACCTGGGCTAAACGTTATGGCTAGATTTTGAAGGCTAAATTAGCTGCCAAAATGGCCTAATAAAATTCTCGAAGTTTTTAAAACAGTCTTTTTAAAACATTTGCTAACCTTAGAAGAAAAACTTAGTGTGTTCTCTTTTTTCACTAAAAGATACAAATTTCCAAAGTAAAAACCAATTGATTTTTGTAACAGTCCGGTTTAGACCTTAGTCAGAATATTGGTTTCGAGACCACAAATCTGAGTTAGAAAAATATTTTAATATTATTCTCCGTGTCTTCAGCATGTGAATTAGTATGTGTGAAATTTATGTGATTTAATTTGATCATTTGTGTGCTTAATTTAATAAAAGGATTAAATCGCATAAAATGTAAAAGTGGCCTTCTAATTGATTAAGGGCCAAATTGTTGTTGTCTTTAAAGCATGAGGCATTTATAATGCAATTAGACCATTTAATTCATGCATGGACACTTTTGGACATGAGTTAGTGGAAATGGAATAAAATTATAAAGGTTAAAAATGGAAATGAATCATTAAGCTTAATTAAATAAAATAAAAGTATGAAAATAAGCCATTCTATCATCTTGTTTGCCAAAATTGAGAAAACAAATTAGGGATTGAGAGCTTTGAACATTTCGGCACTTATTTAGCTTGATTCAAGGTATGTTTTGCTTCGATTTTTGATAATTTCTACATTTTTTGTAATCGTTGCTTCGTGTTCTTCAAAACCCATGTCTTAATTTTGTGAATTGATGAAGATTTTGAAAAGTTTCATTGATGAATTCATGATTTTTATGATGTTTGAGGATGAATTATGAAAGATATGTGATAGATTAACATAGTTTGCCTTTGGATTTTTGATGAATTTGAGTAATTTGGACTTAATTGAGAAAATAATATTTTGAGGGACTAAAATGTGAAATAAATGAAATGTATGGATTTGTATGATCATAGTGAACATTCGGCTAAGCATGGGTGATATGAAATTATGTGTATTTTGTGATTTTATGAAATAGGGACTAAAATGTCAAAAAGTGAAAATATGAGGGGTAATTTGTAAATTTCCCTAAATATGTGTTTTTGGATTAAATTGAATGATTTGGTGAATAAATGGATTAAATTTGAATATGTATAGATCAAGAACCAAAGAAAACGGAATTAGATCAAGGGAAATCTAAAGTGATCGAGTAGTCGAAATCGCTCGTTTATTCCGAATCTGAGGTAAGTCTATATAGAAATAAATGTATTTGTATTGATGTATGTATGTTCATATGAAATTTCATTGTGATGATTGTGTACGAGATGATAACTATATGAAATCCGAGGAAGTATCGACAATGTATCAATGTCCGAGAAGTCCCGTATGAACCTAGGAATAGATAGGATTACATATGTCATGACATAGGTTTCCGATATGTGATATCGTGTAAGACCACGTCTGGGACATTGGCATCGATTTGAGATTTACGTGTAAGACCATGTCTGGGATTTTGGCATCGAATTTGATTCGTGTAAGACCCTGTCTAGGACAGTGGCATCGATATTTGGTTACATGTAAGACCACATCTGGGACGTTGGCATTGTACGACTATTCTGAGTATTCTGAGTATCCTATTTGATTCCGAATGATTCAACGGGAAAGTCTGAGAAATGAATGGTTGTGTGAATTGTATAATCGTTTCAGGTACGTTTGATGTATATGCTTTGAATAGGCATGAAAGGTGAGTAAATATGTACATAGATGCAATGAATAAAGTGTGATATATGTATGTTTGACATATGAGCAAAAGAGATGCTTAAGATATGATATGTTGGTAAGCAATGGCAAACCAATTGATCCATAGAGAAATCTATGTGTTTGAAATGAAGATATTAATGAATTTGATTTGCTATGCTTATAAATGATTATATGTTAAGTTTATTTGTATATGGCTTATTAAGCTTTGAAAGCTTACTTGTGTGTATTTGCCTTATTTTATAGATCGCTAAAGCTACGAAAGGCTCGGGGATCGTCGAGGATCGTCATCACACTACTCAATCCTGTTTTGGTACCTTTTGAAAGTGTATATACTAAACTATGACATGTATAGGCTAGTCACTTGAATTATGTTTGAGATATGTATATAGCCATGTGATATGGCTAGATAAATGGTTGTGATATGAATGAGTAGTCATGTTATATGATGCTTTGTTTGGTATGGTTTAATGACTAATGTAATGGTCAAAGTAAGGGTAAGCTTATTGATGCAAATTTGGTATATCATTGATGTGAAGATGTCTTATTATTGTGGTAAGTTGTGGATGAATCATGCTTGGATATACTTGTGATTTAGTTAGGCTCACTAGCATATAAGATGTTGTGATGAAATGTTCTTGAATGAGCAAAATAGATGGTCAATTGGGTATGTTTTTGGTTGCCATAAGTGTTTGGAATGATGCTTGTATGTGCTTGTAGGGATGACCCAAAGTGTGGGTGGCATTTTGGCCTTGCAAATGGCCTATAATTGCCTACACGGTTGAGCACACGGGCATGTGGCTTGACTGTATCCCTTGTGGTTGCATTTCAAAGACCACGGGCTGGACACAAGGGCGTGTGACTGGTTGTGTGGTGCAAGTCAGTAGCGACCACGGGTGAGGCACACGGGCATGTCCACGGCCGTGTGGACAAGTAAATATGTATGCCCTGTTTTGACACGGCTTAGACACACGAGCGTGTTTGAGGCCGTGGGAGGCACACGGCCTGTAACACCTCAAACCCGGCCCATGCGTTATGACCGGATCTGACATGTCACATGAGAAAAACATGTTAAATCCTTTTTATTCGTACTAAAATAGGTATTAATTTGCTAGAAACAATAAAACAAGTTTGATTTGAAATATTTGATAAAATTTTACTAGCTTCAAAGATTGATTGATAAATCGATAAATTTGAAATAATGATCTTATAAAACCGTGACTTTTGAAATATCGTTGATAGTTCGAGAGAAAATTTCCGGGTTAAAATATTTGTAAAACTTTATTATGAAATCCATTTGTTAATCGATTTTTTTGAAAAACCTTTATTTAAGTTTTTAGAAAATTCTCTGCTAAAATAATTTAAGCAAGATAATAAGTATATCAAACATAAAGCAAATAATAAAATACTCCAGAGGCCTTATTACAACATAAAAAAAAACCCATAATAGTAAAGTGAACGGAAATAGAAATCTAAGTTCAAAATAAAACATCACTTCTGAAGTATGGCCTCCACCGAGTCATCCATGGCCCAAGTCCATATCACTGAGCATTACCTGCGAGGGTTAAGGAAACGGGGTGAGTTACTAGAACTCAGTGTATAATCCCCTTACCGTCATCCACTAGGCCTGAACCCATATAGCAATATCTTGGGCCTAAGCCCATTTACATAACAGAACATATATATATACATGTGCAATGTATGCAACCCAACCCATCCTAGTAATCCATCCGCTACACACCACCCGTACCATCCCATCACACCTGTGGGGATCAAGTCAACCCACTCCGCCAAACACACCAATCGCAGGCAAGTTGCCATTTATAATATTTTATTGTGGCTAAGTCACCGATATCACGATGGCACAAAGCCATATTTACGATGGCACAAAGCCATATTCACGATGGCACAAAGCCATTATCAAAATCTGTGGCAGAGCCACCGAAATCATAATGAAACATAATAACAAACATTTTTGTGGCAATGCCACCAGGCTACACTTCTCTTCAACATTTTTCCCATCCCATGCAAAATATGTAAATGCAATATACATAATAAAACATAATATCCACATAAATAAACAACAATCATTAATCCAATCATTTATTACGGTAAATCGGCCAATTATAGAACTTTGTAAATCGGTCCACTAAAGCATTCTAGCAATTCGGCCCATAGGGGCATTTTAGTAAATCGTCCCATAGGGGTATTTTCGTAAATCAAAAATTTTACCCACTAAGGGTAATTCGGTAATCTCACAACCCAGGGGTATTTCGGTAATTTACCCTCCAAGGTATTTTGGTAATTTCGCAACCCAAACTTAACTACTAATGTGGGGCATAAAAACTGAAACTGTCCATCTGCTCATATTGACTAAAGTGACTATAACTCGAGTTAGGAAACTCGAAATTTAGATCCGTAAATTTTCCTTGAAACTGGAATCATATATATTCTTACTAAAATTTTTCTAGAATTTTTTGCTTAGCCTTTTAGTACAGTTTATTCATTAAAATTTCCACTGTTTCACTGTCCAATAGTTCTGACCTCTCTTACCCTAAATTCAAATATCTCATTGTACATTTTTCATATGTTGCTCCCACTTGTTTCTATTGAAAATAGGCTCACTAAGGAATCTATAAATATAAATTATAACTCATAATTCACTTTGTAAAATTTTAAATGATTTTTCCAAGACAGAACAGGGAACCACGAAGTCATCCAGAACCAGTCTCACTAAAATTAAAATATCACAGAATATAAAATTCGTTTTCCTACTCCGTTTCTTTCATATAAAAATAGACACAGTAAGCTTTAATTCTATATCTTATACACTTTCTAATTCCCTTTCTCCTATTTTTCGTGATTTTTCAAAATCACATCACTGCTACAAACCAAAACAATTTCATTGCAAAATATGGTTACTACTACGAATATACGCACGCCCGAGTGATCACGGATGCCGGTTTCCGGTTTTCTTCGGTATTTCGACCGAATCACAGAACATTTCATGCAAACATTCAGAGAGGTGTGAGATTACACATCATTTCAAACATGTATTCGGAAGGGTACGGGATTACACACCTGATTTGGATTTCCTAAAGAACCACTGTTCGTTGACCCTAGAACAATACCAACCAAAAGTTAGCCTCGTATTTCCAAAGGATTTCATACCCAACGTATTACTTACACTTGAATCACTTACCACTATGTGATCTCCCTCTACGGATTCCCGATATTCAACCCCGCCTTCTGACTACCACCACACGCTTCTTTACTGCAACTGATGTTAACGATCCTCACCCTTTGATTATCAAAAGAATCGGCAAAAGAGTGTTTCCACTTAACTTCGACTTAACTTAACTCAGAGAAAAGTCGAATGGAAGAAAAGATTCGGCACAACAGCAAAATGTAAGAACCACTATTCGATTTTGGAACACACTACAATGGAAACCGAAAGATGAGAAGAATGGAATCAACTACTTGAAGATTAGGAGGGAAAAAGAAGTAGGGGTTTCGGCCAAGAAGAGATTTGCAACACAAGGCTCAAGTTGTACTAGCTAGAATTGGATGAAAAGAGAGAAAAGATGAGTAGAAGGAACACTATAGAAGAAGAGGGAATTTCGGCAAAGAGGAAATGAACCAAAAGAAACAAAATATTAGGTAATGAAAAAGTGACCCAAAAAAAATGTGAAAATACAAGGGAGAGCTAGAGAAATTCGGCTCCCCCCCCCTTCTACCAAAACCATCTATCAACTTTACCAAAAGATGGGTGTTGACCCAAAATATTCTTTCCAAAACATCCTCCACATAATAGGCCAACATGTTCCCTTCTCTTACCTTTTTCCTTCATTTTTTTCTTTCATTTTCCCTAGTCTTCCTCCTTACCATATTCCTTAGCCATCTTTCCATCAATAAAAAGTCTTCCTTACCATAATAAAGTCATGGCCGACACATGGAAGAGAAGCACAAAAATTTACTCAAAAAATGCAATAGATGGGATTCGAACCTTAGACCATTAGTACACTCCACACGCCACTTTTCACCTTTACCAATAGACTCCTTGTGCTAGCAATATGCACACTTATTTCCTTAAGTCTTGATGCCCCTTACCTTCTCCCCCTTAAGTGCATAAACATAGAAATTTACCTATAGCCTAACTTGAACCCGGAACTTCCTAGAAGCCTCGTAACTTTCCAAAATCACCTTCTTAATAAGTCCAACTCAAAATAATGTCGTTCTTTTGTTCTCAAAAATTTTAAACACTCCTACGCCCAAGGCCCAATGGGCCCAATTCTACTAGGCCCAAATTTGGGTCGTTACACAGCCTGCCCACATGGGCATGTGACCTCTGTAACTTTGAAAAATTTTTAAATCTCCAAAAATTTTTGTATGTGTTCGGTTTAGTCCCGGCCCCTTTCTAAAGCATGTTTAAGGTCTGGAAGACCTATTTAAGGGACACTTTGATTTGATTCGTTGAATAATATTATGAAATGTCTGTAAAAGGTTCCGTTTTGTCCGGTAATGCCTTTAACCCTAGACCGGCGATGGTTACGGGTTAGGGGTGTTACAATTTTAATGTTTATTTCACAAAAGTTGTTTTCCAATTTTTATTTACTACTCAAAAACTTATTTATAATATTACAGAGGAAAAAGTGATAACCGACACAGTTTTTATTAAAAACCAGATTTCATTATTATAATTTTAATTTCCAAGTTTCAAAAGTCTAAACAACTGTAATGCCATGCATGCCAAATTAACCCAAAGTTTAAGTCCCATGACACATTTAATATAAAACAATACAGTTCCCATTTAACAGAAATTATAAATATCATAACTAAAATACTTTTGTTGAAAAAAAATTATTCGAGACAAGCCCTCCGAATGTCGAGTCCGTACCCTAACCTTGTGGGTTATCTGTAAAAAAGGAAATTAATGGAGGTGAGCTTAAAAAGCTCAATGTGAGTCTAAACACAAGAAAATTAGTGTAAAATCGTAGACATGACATACAAAATAACAATTCTCAAAACAATCACAATCATATAGCAAAGCAGAGTTTGACAGTTTGCTTGTGCATGCTTATCAATGTCAATGTAATTCATGTTTAACAGAAAAAGTTCCAACCCAATCTTTGCTACACACCATAGTAAGAGTTCCCCAGAATTTATCCATCCTTACACAATGCATTGTGGATAAACCACCAGTAATTGCAAATAGTTTGGTAGTAAAATAGTGGATAAATGGAACGACGGAAATGTGCAATTGTATACAATCGCAACAAGTAATAAAGTGACAAGTAAATGTCGAGTTATCGTACCCACAGGGACTGTGAAAAGAATTATTTATGAATACTATTTAAAACACTTTGGTGAAGAAAAATATTTTGTTTGAAGAGGGTGATTAAAAACTAAGATTTTAAACTAAGTAAACTAAATAAATAAATCTCAAATGCACGATTTCAAAATACGATTTTAATCAAGATGACATAATTGTGTTAGATTAATTACATTTCTTAACTTAGAATTATTAAACTCATGTTTATATTGTTACGAATAAATTCACTGCATCCAAAATCCATTCATCTCTTGACTATATCCCTATGTCAATTCAACCGATTAAACAAATCTTAATAGGCAAATATGTTATTGCACATACATACTTATTAAATCGAAATAATCTCTTGTACATATCCCTATGTCAATTCAAACGATTAATTAAATCTAATAAGCACATAAAAGACTATGTGAGGTAACAAAGTATCCCTACCTTGAAACAGTTTAATCACAATAATCTTGCAAGTTATGCAAGGCAAATGTATCGTCAAATACCATTGCTAATTTAACCCTCAACTACCTTAGATGATTAAACATGCATTGATTAAGTACTGTGTCCATTAATTACAATTTCAATCCGATTAAATAATTAATTTATTAGCTACCTCACAATTGTAATGCAAGAATAACTTAGTCATGATTTTACTTAATCAAGCATCTTACCGAGGCCTATAACAACATAAACACAATTTTAACAATTTTAGCAAACGAAACGCAATCAACCTAACACGAATTAAATTCAAGCTAAATTGATTAAATTAACCATTCCAACAACATAAATATTCATAGATATGTTCATCATAACAACAACAAAAATTAAAGAGATAGGGAACAAGAATCAAATCCGGTGTTTTTCCGTGGCTTAACTAGTTTGCTCCGTTTTTGCTTCTCCGTTGTCCTCGTCAACCAAGACTACTATGAACACTTAATTACTGCTCCAAATGGCTGATGAATGCCCCTTTGCCAAGAGGAGAAATCAACAAGAGAGCAAGGGAATTTGGAATGGAAAAGAAGAGAGAAAGTGGAGAGAAGAGAGAAAAGATGTGAATGCTTGAGATGTGTTGAAATGAGCAACCAAGGGGGTTTTTTATAGGGTGAGAGGGCTGCTAAAAATAGCCAAAATCAGCATCCAAGGAGTCCTCCCATGGCCGGCCACACATGTGGCAAGTTTGAAGCTTTCAAACTTGCTATATTAAGGCTAGGGCAATTGCAGTTTGACGAAGTCTTCAAGGGCCTTTTTGCAAGCCAATTAACCAGCCAAGCAAGCTTATTGGGTCAGCATGATGGACGGTTTTGGGCTGCCCATATCTTGGTTGGTTCGGTTCTCTCGGTTCAGCTCAACTGGGCCACTTTTCATAATTAATTAATAATAATTTATTTAACCCAAATTAAATTGGATTAAAATTAGAATTAATTATATTATGAATTAATACACATAATTTGGACCGTCTCTAGCTAAGAAATTCATTCGTCTCGATGCTTCAAAAATTGCTTCTCGATTTTGCACTTCTAGCAGTACCTACCAAGCCAATTTTCACCCTTTATGCAAATCTGTAGAAAATGATTGAAATTAATCAAAATTTATTATAAAATTAATTAAAATTCATTATGTTAATAATTTAATTACAAAATAATTATTTTATAATATTTATATATTTTTCGATAATAATTTTACAGAAACTGCATGAATTTGAGTTAAAAAAGGCATGAAAAAATGTGTATATTTTCGTGTTTCCAATAAACCACAATAAATTTCATATATAAAGATTGCAGATAAACTGTCAGTAAGTTGTAGGTAAACCACTAGTGTTTGTAGATTTAGAACTGTTAGTACTTCCTCCTTTCATTTCGTCCCAACCCCATGCTATGCAACATGGCATGCTAGTAACGGTACAATATAGAAATAGTAGTCATGCTTATCATGCAATCAGATTAACAGTAGCAGTAGGCATGTTGAACATGCAATCAGCCATACACAAACAATGGCAACAGTAACAGATCATCATGTATATGGTGACAGTAGGCATGTATCAATCACATATCATACATATAATAGTAACAATTCAGTCATTCAAATCACAGGTTCCAAAATTCTCATAATGTTAGGGTTTCAATTGAGTTCACAAACACCCTAAAAATAATTTGAGGACTGTATAAGGACTAAACTAAACATATCACAAATTTTTGGGCAAAGTTGTAAAACAGGCGTCAAACGACCGTGTGGAACAGTCATGTGGCCAAACCGTATGGTAGGCCGTGTAACAGGCTGTAGTCATGTGATTCATGAAGTCCCTAAAATAACAAAGGCACATGGTCATCGGTCTACCCATGTGGCTTACACACCCATGTGGGAAATCGTGTGACCCTAAAACTACACACGGTTCGTCACCGATTCACTTGGTAAAGAACACACACCTTTCAGCACGAGTCTAATTGGCACTTCCCACGATCAACCCTAATCCGATTCACCTAGATCCAATCCTTCAAACAAAAACCATACAAGTACCTACATATTAGATTCAATGGTAGGGATTTCGACGAAACCCAAAAGAAATTGATTAAACGACTTGAAAATATTAACATCAGACAATGATATTATGAATATACAGAATCTAACCATTGAAATAGATTGCACTCATCGACCTTCGGCAAATATAATGGACATTATTAACGTCAAATCTTAACACCAATAGATATTGAATGAACAAGACGATTCGTTAAGGGATAAAGATTTGACGACACAAAGGGTGAAAATATGATGCAAGAAAGAGGGAAAGAAAATAAAAAGAAAGTGGAAAGAAAATTCCATTAGAATTTTGAAAAAAAGGCAATGTGACCAATCAAATAGGAAAAAGTTGATTAAATAGTTAAGGTTTGTAAACCCTAGGGGCGGCACAAGCAAATTTACCAATGCTTGTCGAAAATTCATAGAATGATCGGGAGGGAAGGGCTCGAAATTAGGACTCTAGGATGGATTCACTAACACTTAACCATTAAGCCTATAACTCATTTCATGCTTAATCAATCATTTAAGCTCAAATATATCGGGGCGTGACAAAAAATTTATTTCAATGGTAGTTATATCTTTTACATATAAATGAGAATAATGAATTTTGTACCCAAGACATTAAAATTTTCACTATCTTAACTTTATCCTTTCGTCATATTTAATTTTTATATAATTTTTTTACATAAATATTTATATCTATATCGTGAAAATATCATAATTTAATGGTTAAAGTACCATCAAAGCCCCTTATTAGGAGTAAGATTGCATTTTACCCCTCTACTAAAAAAAAGGCAAATTACCTTTGTACATTAAATCAAAGAGCAAACTGGTCATTCTGTTAAAAATTTAATCAATTTTTGCTATTAAAAATTGATCTTGTACGTCAGCATGATGTACACGTGGCACGTCACATGTCATCGTTTGATTATTCCAACAACCACATCAGTTTTTAATAGTATAAATGAATGAAAATTTTAATAAAAATGATCGATTTATTCTTTAATCTAATGTACAGAGACTAGTTTATTCGTTTTTTAAATAAAGGAGACAAAATACAATTCAACTTTTAATACAGGAACCTCCATGACATTTTTATCTAATCTAGTATACTTTTATCTACTTTATCATTTGTTGTTTGTTTTAATGGTGTCATAGGACGGAAAGTACTAATTTGTACTAGCAATAGAAACAAAACAAAATAAATAATGGAAACTATATGGTAATTGAAAACCTCGCTCCACTTTGTGTGAATTGAAAACCTCGCTCCTCTTTGTGTGAACTTTGAAGGATTAAGTTATTAAACAAGTGTGCTCCTTGGGAATAAGCTCTCTATCTCATTAAAATTACTCAATTTCTTGATTTTTCTGCAACTGAATGTGGAATTAACCATAAAACGATGATTATAACAATGTAAATAAGTCTCGTGCAACCCACGTCGAAGAAACCCTATATATTAGGGTTAATATTTGGTATAGTGTATTATTTTTATTTTATATACAACCTTAAAAAATTATTATATGTTTTTTTTAAATATTTATATTTTTAATATTTTACTATATCTCTATAAGACAATTGTCAACCCCTTAACTTTTTTTCTAGAGTCTATAAACTCCATTGACAGTATACCAAATATTATTCGATATAGGATTAGTATTTGGTATACTTGTAGTTTATGTTTTTTACTCTACAATCAGAGTCAGGAGGTTGACAAGTGTCCTATAGGGTCATAGTAAATTATTAAAAGTATATATTTAAAATAAGTGACACATCAATTTTTTAAGGATAATTGTGGAATAAAAAAATACGCTGGTAGTATATTAAATATTCACCCTATATATTAATTATGAATTGGGTTATCAATTTCTTCTAACAACTTTAATTGACACTTTTTAAAGAAAAAGCATAATGACTTATTTGGCACTTCAACATTATAAAAAAAATAATTTAGCCCTCTATTTAATTTTTGGCTTCTTTTAGCTATTGAATTTGCATTGTTTGTTAGATCACCTCAAAATGGATAGAAAAATTAATGTTTGTTAACTTTGCTGATATGACATATATGTGAATTGTGTGTATGTCACGTTAGCAATTAATTAATCTTTTAAAAATTCAAAATTAAAAAAATTATAATTTTTAATATTTTATAATATTTATATTTTTTAAATTTTTAAAAAATTAATTAATTGCTTAAGTAACATCTATGTGGCAATCCACGTGTCAACAAAGTTAACAAACATTGACTTTTTCATTAATTTTAATATGATTTGACAAACAATACATATTTAAGCACTAAAAAGACGAAAACTTAAATGAAGAACTAAAATTACTTTTTTATAAAGTTAAAGAGCGAAATGACATCGACTTATGTGAACTGCAACAAGAAATTACCATTTCCTTAAACTAATCACTTTGGTTTCTAATTTCAAAAAAAAAAAAACATCTTGTTGAGTTTAAAATTATATAAAATATTAAACCATATTTAATATAAAATTTTATATGTATTTTGAATAATTTATCAAAAGTTCTCTTTTAGTTTTGACATTTTTAATTTTGGAATATTTCCAAGATCACTTAGATCACTTTTGAAAAGTATTATTGTATACTAGAAATCCTATTATATGATTATACGTGTAAAATTTATAGATTTATAATATATATGTATTTAAAAATAACATACAATAAACAATAGAACATATGATTTGAAACTAATTAATCATAATAACACATGAAATTAATGACATAAATATATCAAATTAACAATACTAAATGCATACAATTATTTAGCATGACATTGTCATCAATTGTAAGTTGATATCGAGTTTACTTGTTACACCAACTCAATTAACAACATTGTTAATATGTACAACTAATAACGATAATAAATTGTTCATATTGAAATAAAAATGTATAACATATATTAAAATGAAGCTTTAATTGAGTAGTAAATATTGAAATAAAAATGTAAACATATATTAAAATGAAGCTTTAATTGAGTAGTAAATTTAAGGTTTTATTAATCCAATTAATGTGAATTCAAATCCCACTATATGCATATTTTATTGGTTTTTGTTAAAATGAAAATACTAAAATACCTTCGAATAATATAATTTATTTTAATTATGTAAGGGCATTTCCATAATTTCCCTCATTGCATTGGTGACCAATTAAGGGTGACACCAACTCAGTAGAACACTTAATAAATAGTATAGAATATTAGAAAAGTCATATCTTTATTCTCATTTTTAAATGTGTGTAAAAGATATACATACATTTTAAGAAAATAAAGAGCCATCTTACAAGGTTAAATCTGCTATTAGTCATTATACTTTGCAAAAGTTGTGGATTAGTCCCTATTGTGACACCCCATACCCTACCTGAGAAAAGGATGTGTGATATCATATTATGTTGTTGAAGCAACTTAGACTAACTTAACCTAAAATTCACAAATATTCAAAGATAATAATTTAATCATCCAATGTACAATATATCCATACATTCATTACATCCAAGAATCAATTTCATTTAAATACAAAGTTATACTAAGTCAATTTCAGAGTTAGGACTCGAATCCAAACCCATTTATCAAATTTCAATGTTATGTCTCAAGACAGGGTATTCTATGTCTCGAGGCAAGCCATATTTTAATTTTGGAGGCTTTTGCTTCGATGCTAACATGTCTCGAGACACTAAAGGATGTGCCTTGAAGCAAGGTCCCTTATGTCTCAAGACCTATTCTCGAGACAGACCTCCCATGTTTCTTACTTTAGCTTCAATGTTTGAATGTCTTGAGACAAAGGGTTCTTGTCTCAAGACCTGAAGCAAGGTAAAACTTACTTAGGTTTGGCATTTTCCTGTCTCAAGACAAAGGCAACTTATCTCAAGACTAGCTCAACATGTCTCGAAACATTAAGCATTTGAATGCATATTGATTTAAATCTTTGTTCTAATGGTCTCGAGACTTAATTGTCAAATGGCCTAAAATGTACATTTTCAAGTGTTCAAAATTTTACCATTTTGTTCCTAAACTTACCTAAAACTAACACCTATACAAAATCATCAATTCAACCTATCTAAACTCATTCAAACATCACCAAATCATAACTTTCAATGCATCAACACTTAACCAACCAATTCATACAATCAAACCAATATAAACAAGCATATTTAGCATCAACTCATTCAAGGATGTGCCTTGAAGCAAGGTCCCTTATGTCTCAAGACCTATTCTCGAGACAGACCTCCCATGTTTCTTATTTTAGCTTCAATGTTTGAATGTCTTGAGACAAAGGGTTCTTCTCTCAAGACCTGAAGCAAGGTAAAACTTACTTAGGTTTGGCATTTTCCTGTCTCAAGACAAAGGCAACTTATCTCAAGACTAGCTCAACATGTCTCGAAACATTAAGCATTTGAATGCACATTGATTTAAATCTTTGTTCTAATGGTCTCGAGACTTAATGGTCAAATGGCCTAAAATGTACATTTTCAAGTGTTCAAAATTTTACCATTTTGTTCCTAAACTTAACTAAAACTAACACCTATACAAAATCATCAATTCAACCTATCTAAACTCATTCAAACATCACCAAATCATAACTTTCAATGCATCAACACTTAACCAACCAATTCATATAATCAAACCAATATAAACAAGCATATTTAGCTAATAGTCAAAAGGTTAAATCCAACCATTAAGACATTATAGGCCAGCTTACCAAAAGTGTCAAATTACTAATTTAGGAAACAAGCCTACCAATATAGGTACATGTCATACGACCACAAAAATAAATATACATACAAAATAAGATCCTATTAACTTCCGAGTTGATCTGAAGAGTTGGATGCTTGACCATGAAACTTCTATAGCTTTTATCTGAGACATACGCACAGAAACAAACAAATATGTATTGTGACAGCCCGTTTTTCAGTGGTGTCGGAAACAATGGTTGAGGCCACAACTCCGACGTGTCAGTCCATAAATATTAATTATCTAATATTTACAAGGCCATTAGTGTCGTATTAAATTTTGATTAAGAATTTTTATCATTTAGATAGTTAATTAATTAAAAAGGATTAAATTGTAAAAGAGGTAAAAATTAATCACTATAGATCTATAATAGTAAAGGGACCAAAATGGTGATTAAACCATGGTCAAAAAGTCCAAGCGGTGATGGACATGATTACTCCAATAGCTTTTGGGCTATTTGTTTATTAAGTCCTAATTAGTTTAGGGTTAAATTGAAATTAAGAGTTCTGTTAAAAATTTTAAAATAATTGAAGGACTAGTTGTGCAATTAAATCCTCCTTAAATGGTAATTATACCATTAGTTAAAATAGTGGATAGTTTATGTAAGTTAAAGTTGAAATTTCATTAGAAATTATAGGTTAATTGAGTAAATTGACAAATCAATTAAGTAAAATTAAAAAATAACAAAATTGGAAAGGCATTATCTTCTTATTTCTTTCATCTAAAAATTGAAACTCCATTGCCAAAGGGGAGTAAGCTTCGGTCACTTAGGGTTCCTTGATTAGGTAGGTAAATCTTGTCTGTTTTTAGTAATTTTTATGTTTTTGAGCTCGTATTAGCTTGATTTAGCTAACCCGATGACTAATTTGTAAAATTGTTAAATGTTGTGGGTTATGTCATTGTTGAGTTTGAGTTATTCTTGAAGATTTATGGAAGAATATTCAGTTTGATTGTTAGTTAGGACTATTTTGTAAAGTAGTTTTGATGATTTTAATGTTTAAGGATTAAATTATTAAAATGGTAAAATTCCAAGGACTTTATGTGAATTAACTATAAATATAGGTTGTAATGAGTTCTTATAAGATTCTACTAGGTTGGGTTTTAAATAAAATTGGTTAAATTGCATGTTTGGGGCTTAGGGACTAAATTGCATAAATGTAAAATGTTGGGGTAATTTTGTAAAATTCCTAAAAGGACTTAATTGCATAAATGATTTAATTTTTCTGTTAGAATTAGTTAATTGAATGAAATTATTATTCTAGATCAAGAACGAGTTGATAATCATGGAGAAGAGAGTTGCATAATAATCCATGTACTTTTAACATCACTGCGGTTTAGTCTGATAAGTTCGTTTGGTTTAATTCTAATACAATTTAAATGCTTGTTATATAATCTCGGTTATTGAATGTTGATTAATGAATTAATGCTTGAACATGGAAGTAGAATTAATGATTTATTATCGCTTGATCACTGATGAAATGCTCAGAGCCGGATGAACATAGGATAAATACGATTGGCATGCCAATAGGTTATTTGTGAACTGTACGGGATTGGTATGAGATATGACGATGATTATTGTATATCCTTTGTTCACTGAATATACTGAGGTCATCAATTTGTTGCAGACTATCGAGTTATATTACAGTGTTTATCTGGTGTGTTTTGGGGGGACGTTAGCCTTCGGGCTAGGCACTTGGTGCTGAGGTGTGTTACCGATTGGATTAGCTCGTATGAGCGCCTGGTGTGTTCTGGATGGTTAACCGTGTACTCGTATCCATATATCGTTCATTGGACAATGTTTGATTGCTCTCTGAATGTTATTGGTAGAGAATTGTTTTGTACTGTCGTTGAACATTACTCACCTTTTGTGAGTTGTGATTTACGGGAACTCTGTTAATAACCTTGTTATCTTAAATTATTGTTGATAAACCGTAAAAGTAATATATTTTAAGCCGACATTTAGCATGCTTTTGGATGATTTAAGCCTTGAATTATGTACTTCGGTGCTCTTAATCCTTTGTTTTCATGTTTTATACTCAGGAGAGCACCGGATGACGAAAAGAACGGAAAACGGCCCCAAAACGGAGTCAATGGGCCAATTCATGAAATCCACACGGCCGGGCCCAATACCACACGGTTGTGCCTCATTCAACAGGCTCGAACACGACCTGGCCACGACTTACACAGGCGTGTTCCATGGGCGTGTCCCTGTCGTCGGAAAGAAGAGTTTCACTGTAACACCCCCAAACCCGGCCCATTCACTACGACCGAATTTAGAAATGTCACTGCGGAAAACGTTGAAGATATTCTTACTTAAAAGTAAAACGTTAAAAATTTGTTGCATTTAATAAAACATTTTGTATTTTAAAACATTCTAAGTAAAAATTAAATTGTTATAAAAATACCGGATTCAAAACTTTATTATAACTTTTGAGATATAAGTAGGTTTTAAAATTAAATTACAAAATAATACCCCACTTATAAATCCAACTTAAACATAGCAAAATCCAAATATTATAAGGCCCTTATTACAACAAAAGGATATTTAAAATACTGAAAATATAGATTTATCTAAATAAGGGAAACAACTTCTTCTGCATGGGCCACCGTGTATCCACTCCAACTCGGTCCGATCAACATTTATCACCTACGATGTTGGTAAAAATTTGGATGAGTCACACGGACTCAGTGTGCAATTAGACCACTGAATTCCACCCACATATCAACCACATATTTACCCACATATCATAAATCAATGCATCTTATTCATATAATCTCACTTTGTGGGCTTGGCCCATTATCACATATTAGATAATAAATCAACTTATTCACATAATTCCACAATTTGGGCTTGGCCCATATTCATATCACATATCGGATAATCATATAATTAACCACATATTTCCACCTACTGGGCTTGGCCCATTACCACATTGAATCCACCTCACATATTGGGCTTGGCCCATTTTCATACTGATTCACGTATCAAACAGAGTTATGCACAATGCACCCAACCCAGCCTAGGGTCTATCCTTTACACACCCCCGTATCCAGCCACCACACACCAGGGGATTAATAAATCACCCTCCCCTTTTCACTCCAATATGGCAACAAATGCCGTCCACGCGAACTTAATCGCAAATAATCCACAACGCGACCTCAGTCAGCGCCAATCCACAATGTAGCTGAAGCTATCATCAAAACCAAGATGAGCACAAAGCCATCAATAACCACGATATGGCACAAAGCCTATATCAACCACGTACTCGAAGTACACCCTGTCCTTCTTTCATAATCACATCCCACCCATGCACATGCAACCTACAATAGTAACATAATATAATGATGCATGAGCATGTTCATCAAAGTATTATATTCACATTAATAACCACATCACATTCAGATATTGGTACTTACCGAATTATCGACATACCCCTTGAGGGTATCCATATCACAATTTCCACTGCACTAGATAGCACATACATAACATATATAAAATATCACATACATACATAAACAGTCACATGCAAATATAACTTATATCACGGAAAACGGTAAGCTAACTACACACCTTATAACTTGAAGAACTACGCTTTCGAAATCGACGCTATCACTAAGTGATACTATGGCTATCTACCTACTTTGCTGTTCTGACGCTGGTCCACACCCCGGTGGCCAATCCCGAACTGCAGAAACTGCTCTCCTCTTAAACTTAGGGATAGGAACTACCCCTTGTCCTCCTTGACTGGCACTTGAATCCATCGACAACACTTTATCAGCATTAAACGGTTAATCATCCATATACGAGATCTTAATCGAATAAACTATAATCTAACATACTTACCAAAAATGATCTTGAATCCCAAAAAGCTTGCTTACTTATGTCGACTTGCCCCTAAAACATCATAGTTAGAATCGGCTAACTTTAATACCAAATATGGCCTATGGCCGAATACTATGAATCACTTACCTTACTTACCGAAATCCCGAATCACCACTTAGCTATGAAACTGTCGAAATCCCTGAGTGAAACCATATCAAAATCGGCTTAAGCATAAATCCATAGAAAATGGCCCTTGGCCGAAACTACAATTGCTTACCTTGAGTAGTCGACTCCAAAAAACTCCTCACTGCACCCACACGTTGGCTATACACAAAAGGACACATATCAAGGCTTAAGGGACATTCAGCCATCCCATGATGATATAACCGATTACCAAAGGAGAAAACACTTACCCCCACACGAATCATCCACTCACTCTAAATGTCGACAGGATGGAAGAGATGTTTGACTTTCGGCTTTTGAAACTTGCGACAGAAGATAAAGAATAAGGACACTTGAGATTCGGCTATGGCCTTTAATAAAAATAAAAATAAAAATAGGTGAATAATCACTTACAAGATTCGGCTAAGCCTTCAAATGGTGATGGAGGAGTTGGCTATCACAAAATAAAGAAGAGATTTTGGGAATGAAGTATAGGTTCGGTCAAAATAAAACTAGATCAGGTGGTCAAAGTTTCGGCTATGGCTCCTCACATGTAGATGAAATATTCAGCTAAGGTTTTCAATGACGAAGGGTCATTCGGCCATTCAAGAAAAGGTGATGAACTGGGGTTGAAATAAAGAAAAGAATGAGAAGAGAGAGTGGGAAGAAATTCGGCACAAAGAAATTTAAAGAAGAAAAAAACATCAAGGATGATTACTCCCCCCCTTATAAAGAATTCAGCTACTATATCCTTGCTCTTATCAAACTCCTTGATAATCTCCTCTATTATCACCTTAACAAATAAAATAAAATCCATCTCATTATCTCTTAATCACCTATTCAAAATAACTAAAATAAATCAATTATCCTTCACTTAATCTCCTATTTTATCTACTAATCTGCTCACTCAAGATAAATAAAATAAAAACTAAAATTATCCTACTCTTTAGCCGAAAATTAAAAGGAGAAAAAAAACTCAATCCTCATCCAATTGAAAGTCCATGTGCCGTCCAATTTCTTCCAACTTGACGCAAAATAAAATGCTCCTTCTTGCTTCCTTCGCAACTCGAACCTGGGCCCTCTACCCATTGCTTGAGGCGTCACTTGCCCAAGCCTTAAGTGGCGTCTTGCAGCCACTTTACCAAGGCATTTCTTATGTCAGGCTTCACACAGATTTTCTTTTAAGACATCCTTAGCCAAATTCCCCTTTTGACGCAAAAATACAAGTCTCTCATGCTTCCCACGTTGCTCGAACCTCCTCCCCCTGAAGCTCCCTTTGACGCTAACCCCGCAACACTCCAGGTGGCGTCCCTTGCCACTTTGCTGCTAGCTCTTTTGTGCCATAATCTCCCCAAAATTCCTCTTAAAGCCTCCTTAGCCCAGCTTCCTCCTTGTCTTAACGCCAAAAGCAAAATAAAATTACACTACTTGCTGCCAACGTGATTCGAACCAAGGCCCTTGCCCACTGCACATGGCGTCATCACCAAGGCCCTAAGTGGCGCATTCCAGCCACTTTACCAAGCTCACTTCCATGTCCAAAAGCGCCTATAATTTTCCCTTAAGGCCTCCCTGGCCTTGCTCCCCTTACTAACTCAAAATCCAAAAATTTTCCAATGCATTCCCTTTTAATCCTAGAGTTTCAAGAACCCCTAAAACACATCCAAACCACTCACTGAGCCTACTAACTCCTGAATTATGCACCAAATGCATAGCCCCTAATTTAGGATATTACAGTTCTACCCTCCTTAAAAATAATTTCGTCCTCGAAATTACTTACTAACGAACATCGCACATCCCAGCTCACCACACCAGCTACTGCTGCGCACTCTGATCTTAATAAACTAACACATTTCCTATGCACAATCCCAAGGTTCACAATCAAGATTCCATACACTTCACTAGCACCACAAGAATGAACTATCTCTAAAGCAATAAAAGTATTCCAAGAACAAGGAACTTACCCGCTATCACATCCTTGGTTGGCTCGCATCCGCACCTTCAGCACCTCTGCCGGGTGTTCCACGACCTTGGCCTCGAGCCCTATCCATCACTTGAGGACATTTCTTAACCAAATGAGCCTTAGATCCACAACGGAAACATTCCTTGCTATTTCCCCAACATTCTCCTACATGAGCTCTCCCACATTGGGCACATAAACGACTCCGATTCTCAGCAACTGGTACAGGTGCACGTACAGAATTCTCGATCCTTGGCCTTTTCTGAAAATCTCCAGATAACCCTGACGATCCAAAACTCCTCTTATTCCGGTTCCTATTCTTTTCTCGATTCTGTCTAACAGTCTTCTTAACTTCTTCAGCGATCCGAGCCTTCTCTACTAAAATCGCAAAGTCTCGTTCCCTCTGCGGAGCGATCAACACTCGCAGCTCATCCCGCAATCCATCTTCAAATCGAACACACCTTTCGTAATCAGTAGCCACGATTCCCTTGGCATACTGACTTAGCCGCACAAATTCTACTTCATACTCTGCTACCGACATACTTCCTTGTACCAGATTCAGAAACGCCTTTCTCTGCGAGTCTAAATAACTAGCTCCAACATATTTCCCTTCAAACTTAGCTTTGAAGTACTCCCAATCCACTCGATCCGTAGGAGTACCTTGCTTGACCGTGAGCCACCATCGATAAGCTTCATCTCGGAGCAACAAGACAGCACCTTTCAGCTTTTCTTTAGCAGTGCAGTCCAAATCATCCATGATTCTTTCGACTGCCTCTAACCAATATTCTGCGACATTTGGAGCTACTCCCGACACTCCTCTGAAAACCTCAGCTCCGTTCGACCTAAGTCTCTCAGGCACTGACTTCCGAGCTCCATTGCCCACATTAGCTCCTGCGACTCGCTCTAGCACTCGCAGCATAGCTAACGATACTGCATCATCTCCTCCAGTCTGATCTTGATCCTCCGCGCCCCCAGATGGCGGCGGCACATTGCTTTCTGACCCATGGCCAGACCCTACCGGTTCCGATACTATCATTCTACCTCGACCGCGTCCACTAGAACTCATGTATACCGTCACGATTTAATCTGATTAGAAAGTTTTATGAATTAGAAATTTTGTTTCACTGATTATCCCGCGAACAGTTTTATGATAAGAAGTGTTTAGAAGTAATTCTTTCGATCAACCAAAGTTTTTCAGCTCGAGTTCACTATTCTAATTCGGAGGTTCACATTCACATTCATCCATATCAACAGAGACACATTCATACATCCACAACACTATCACCACACTTTTATGGGCATTTTTGTCCATCCCCATCCCAGGGGTAATTTCGTCATTTTTCCTACAGGGGTATTTTGGTAATAAATCGGGGTCAATTCAAAAATCACAAAAGTCATTTCGAAATTTTCCAACTCCGGGATATTTTTGAAAGGAAGATTTTCCAAATCAAGATTTTGCAGAAATTTTGGAAATCGGGGTTTATTCAGTAATTTTGGAAGTCAGGGGCATTTTAGTAAATTTTCCCACCTGAGGGTATCTTGGTATTTTGTAAAATAGGGTTTCTAATATTTTATAAAGTAAGAACATTTTGACCAAAGTCGAGGGTATTTTGATAATCTTAAAACTAAGGTGTTTATAAAACAATATGGCTAGTCCCTTCCGGGTTTTAATTATCGGGTTTAGCCCGTGAATAAGTCCTCTTGGTTAGGGTGAATCGTAGCTACGCACCAGGTAGGATTCGAGTAAAGAGGAGGTGAGTCACTAGGACTGCTTAAGTACCAAGCTCTTACCGAATCCACTCCTAGACATGCGCACAATGGTTGCCACACCCTAACTCGGCGACTTACTTCACAGGTTTGTTTGATTGTCCTTAAGTCTTATGCATGTGTTTGAGTGTACTAGCCCTAGGGTTCAATAGCCCTAATCTTCTAATCTACGAGCCCAATTATGCCCATAACATTCACATATACAAATCACTTCAATAGTCAGAGGTACTTACCTGGTGGACTTCGGGTCGGAGATACAGGTGCCATGCCAGAATTAACCTGAAAAATTTATGAAAGCCCAAACCTTTGAAAAGCCCATCAAAAAAAATGTTTTTGGGCCCAAAACCCTCAAAGCCGAGTTTTGAACCGGGCTCTGATACCAAACTGTAACACCCCCAAACCCGGCCCATTCACTACGACCGAATTTAGAAATGTCACTGCGGAAAACGTTGAAGATATTCTTACTTAAAAGTAAAACGTTAAAAATTTGTTGCATTTAATAAAACATTTTGTATTTTAAAACATTCTAAGTAAAAATTAAATTGTTATAAAAATACCGGATTCAAAACTTTATTATAACTTTTGACATATAAGTAGCTTTTAAAATTAAATTACAAAATAATACCCCACTTATAAATCCAACTTAAACATAGCAAAATCCAAATATTGTAAGGCCCTTATTACAACAAAAGGATATTTAAAATACTGAAAATATAGATTTATCTAAATAAGGGAAACAACTTCTTCTGCATGGGCCACCGTGTATCCACTCCAACCCGGTCCGATCAACATTTATCACCTGCGATGTTGGTAAAAATTTGGATGAGTCACACAGACTCAGTGTGCAATTAGACCACTGAATTCCACCCACATATCAACCACATATTTACCCACATATCATAAATCAATGCATCTTATTCATATAATCTCACTTAGTGGGCTTGGCCCATTATCACATATCAGATAATAAATCAACTTATTCACATAATTCCACAATTTGGGCTTGGCCCAAATTCATATCACATATCGGATAATCATATAATTAACCACATATTTCCACCTACTAGGCTTGGCCCATTACCACATTGAATCCACCTCACATATTGGGCTTGGCCCATTTTCATACTGATTCACGTATCAAACAGAGTTATGCACAATGCACCCAACCCAGCCTAGGGTCCATCCTCTACACACCCCCGTATCCAGCCACCACACACCAGGGGATTAATAAATCACCCTCCCCTTTTCACTCCAATATGGCAACAAATGCCGTCCACGCGAACTTAATCGCAAATAATCCACAACGCGACCTCAGTCAGCGCCAATCCACGATGTAGCCGAAGCTATCATCAAAACCACGATGAGCACAAAGCCATCAATAACCACGATATGGCACAAAGCCTATATCAACCACGTACTCGAAGTACACCCTGTCCTTCTTTCATAATCACATCCCACCCATGCACATGCAACCTACCATAGTAACATAATATAATGATGCATGAGCATGTTCATCAAAGTATTATATTCACATTAATAACCACATCACATTCAGATATTGGTACTTACCGAATTATCGACATACCCCTTGAGGGTATCCATATCACAATTTCCACTGCACTAGATAGCACATACATAACATATATAAAATATCACATACATACATAAACAGTCACATGCAAATATAACTTATATCCCAGAAAACGGTAAGCTAACTACACACCTTATAACTTGAAGAACTACGCTTTCGAAATCGACGCTATCACTAAGTGATACTATGGCTATCTGCCTACTTTGCTGTTCTGACGCTGGTCCACACCCCGGTGGCCAATCCCGAACTGCAGAAACTGCTCTCCTCTTAAACTTAGGGATAGGAACTACCCCTTGTCCTCCTTGACTGGCACTCGAATCCATCGACAACACTTTATCAGCATTAAACGGTTAATCATCCATATACGAGATCATAACCGAATAAACTATAATCTAACATACTTACCAAAAATGAGCTTGAATCCCAAAAAGCTTGCTTACTTATGTCGACTTGCCCCTAAAACATCATAGTTAGAATTGGCTAACTTTAATACCAAATATGGCCTATGGCCGAATACTATGAATCACTTACCTTACTTACCGAAATCCCGAATCACCACTTAGCTATGAAACTGTCGAAATCCCTGAGTGAAACCAAATCAAAATCGGCTTAAGCATAAATCCATAGAAAATGGCCCTTGGCCGAAACTACAATTGCTTACCTTGAGTAGTCGACTCCAAAAGACTCCTCACTGCACCCTCACGTTGGCTATACACAAAAGGACACATATCAAGGCTTAAAGGACATTCAGCCATCCCATGATGATATAACTGATTACCAAAGGAGAAAACACTTACCCCCACACGAATCATCCACTCACTCTAAATGTCGACAGGATGGAAGAGATGTTTGACTTTCGGCTTTTGAAACTTGCGACAGAAGATAAAGAATAAGGACACTTGAGATTCGGCTATGGCCTTTAATAAAAATAAAAATAAAAATAAAAATAGGTGAATAATCACTTACAAGATTCGGCTAAGCCTTCAAATGGTGATGGAGGAGTTGGCTATCACAAAATAAAGAAGAGATTTGGGGAATGAAGTATAGGTTCGGTCAAAATAAAACTAGATTAGGTGGTCAAAGTTTCGGCTATGGCTCCTCACATGTAGATGAAATATTCAGCTAAGGTTTTCAATGACAAAGGGTCATTCGGCCATTCAAGAAAAGGTGATGAACTGGGGTTGAAATAAAGAAAAGAATGAGAGGAGAGAGTGGGAAGAAATTCGGCACAAAGAAATTTAAAGAAGAAAAAAACATCAAGGATGATTACTCCCCCCTTATAAAGAATTCGGCTACTATATCCTTGCTCTTATCAAACTCCTTGATAATCTGCTCTATTATCACCTTAACAAATAAAATAAAATCCATCTCATTATCTCTTAATCACCTATTCAAAATAACTAAAATAAATCAATTATCCTTCACTTAATCTCCTATTTTATCTACTAATCTGCTCACTCAAGATAAATAAAATAAAAACTAAAATTATCCTACTCTTTAGCCGAAAATTAAAAGGAGAAAAAAAACTCAATCCTCATCCAATTGAAAGTCCATGTGCCGTCCAATTTCTTCCAACTTGACGCAAAATAAAATGCTCCTTCTTGCTTCCTTCGCAACTCGAACCTGGGCCCTCTACCCATTGCTTGAGGCGTCACTTGCCCAAGCCTTAAGTGGCGTCTTGCAGCCACTTTACCAAGGCATTTCTTATGTCAGGCTTCACATAGATTTTCTTTTAAGACATCCTTAGCCAAATTCCCATTTTGACGCAAAAATACAAGTCTCTCATGCTTCCCACGTTGCTCAAACCTCCTCCCCCTGAAGCTCCCTTTGACGCTAACCCTACAACACTCCAGGTGGCGTCCCTTGCCACTTTGCTGCTAGCTCTTTTGTGCCATAATCTCTCCAAAATTCCTCTTAAAGCCTCCTTAGCCCAGCTTCCTCCTTGTCTTAATGCCAAAAGCAAAATAAAATTACACTACTTGCTGCCAACGTGATTCGAACCAAGGCCCTTGCCCACTGCACATGGCGTCATCACCAAGGCCCTAAGTGGCGCATTCCAGCCACTTTACCAAGCTCACTTCCATGTCCAAAAGCGCCTATAATTTTCCCTTAAGGCCTCCCTGGCCTTGCTCCCCTTACTAACTCAAAATCCAAAAATTTTCCAATGCATTCCCTTTTAATCCTAGAGTTTTAAGAACCCCTAAAACACATCCAAACCACTCACTGAGCCTACTAACTCCTGAATTATGCACCAAATGCATAGCCCCTAATTTAGGATATTACATTCACTCGGATTTGGATATTTAGGGGTAAAGAAACATATTCAGAAGCCTATATAAACACCCTAAGTATGACCAGAAAACGGGGAACCCACGACTTTAGTCAGGGGGCGTCCAGCTAGGCCAGAGAAGGCAGAATTGTGGAGATTTACTCGCAGATAGCCAGATGATCCATCTCAAGAAGCCAGAATCATACTCAAGACGGATGATCTCTCCTTCAATTCCTTCAAGGGGTTTTAAGGATTTCTTATGTTTTGTTTTATCTTTTCTTCTGAGATGTTTTCTTTTATTGTTATGAACTAAACCCTCATATACTTGAGGGAGATGAAACCTAAGATGAATCTTGTTATCATTTGCTGAACTATATGATAAATATTTGACTTGTTCTTAATTATGTGTTCTTAATTCTTATGTTGATATTTCCGGGATATTAATTCAAGTATGATGTGCTTAGGTGAGGAGCAAAAGTCCCTGCCTAAGAGTAGATCTAGCATAATTAAGCGGAGTTGATCGCATGCCTAGAGATAGGGTGACGGGATTTTGCCGGATTAGGGTGAAACCTAATATTGGAGTCCATAGATTGAGTTAATGCAATTCTAGGGGTTTTAATTAGAAAGAGATTTCAATTAATCAACCTAGAGTTAGACGTTAGTCGCCTCGAGAGAGAGATTAATATAACTTAGGGAATCTTACGAATCAAGTCAAATGAATAAATTGTCTGGTTCAGAGTTAGATAACAAGTGAAGTTTAGGTGGATTCTTCCTTGGGTGTCGTCTTAATCAATTGGTTTTTTCTAAAAGTATTTTTCTCGATTTCATTCTTCTTTGTCTTAGAGTCTTTAGTTTAGTAGTTAGTTAATTTTAGATTTAAAAAAATCACTTTAATTCTTAGGCTAAATAATAAAAAGAGAGTTAGTATTAGTACTTTTAGTTTCTTTGGGTTCGTTATTCCGGTCTTGCCTTAACTGTACTACTGTTCGATAGGTACGCTTGCCTCACATCGTTGTCATAGTTAGTTTCCAGGTTTGATCATTCTTTTTATAAATTTTAAGACTTTGACATTGTGAAAAACAGCGATCAAGTTTTTGGCGCCGTTGCCAGGGAACTAAAATATTAAGAAAGCTCAATTTTTATTACTTTAGCCTTTTCGCTTTTTTGCAATTTACTTTTATTTTTAACTTTACTAATTTTCTTTCTTTCACTCCTTTCAGGTACCTCTAGTTTATGACTAGAAGGAACCCGACAGGACCCCTGTTTTACGACAGTGATATTGAAGGTACCGTTCGCAGAAACCGTAAAGAAATAAGGAGAAGCTTAAACTACATAGAAGAGGAGCAAGAAGCCAAAATATATACCACAAAAGAGATGGCAGAGAATAATCCGCCACCTCCAGAGATGGCCGAGCATCATGCTCCACGTGCTATGTATGATTATGCTAAACCTAGTTTAATAGGAACTGAGTCTAGTATTGTTAAGCCTACTATTGCTGTAAATAAATTTGAACTGAAACCTAACACTATACAGATGATACAACAGTTTGATGAGGATCCTAACACACCCTTAGCGAATTTTCTAGAATTCTGTGATACCTTCAAGATAAATGGCGTTTCTAATGATGCCATCCGTCTTTGGTTATTTCCCTTTTCTCTGAGGAATACAGCCAAACAGTGGTTGCATTCTCTTCCATGAGGGTCAATCACTACATGGTATCAAATGACCGAAAAATTTTTATTAAAATATTTTCCACCGGCCAAAACGGCCAAGTTAAGGAATGATATCTCTTCTTTTGTGCAGATGGATTTAGAGACACTTTACGATGCATAGGAGAGATACAAAGATTTGTTGAGGAGGTGCCCACACCACGGATTACCTTTGTGGCTACAAGTCCAGACTTTTTACAACGGGGTGAACCCTTTAACAAGGCAACTAATCGATTCAGCTGCGGGCGGAACTCTGAATAACAAAACTCCTGAAGCAGCCTACGAGTTTATAGAGGAGATGTCACTGAATAATTATCAGTGGCAAGTTACAAGGATAAGGCCAGCCAAAGCAGCCTGAATAACTATCAGTGGCAAGTTACAAGGACAAGGCCAGCCAAAGCAGCCAGAGTTTTCAACATCGACACAGTGACCGCACTATCAAATCAGGTAGAGTTGTTACATAAAAAATTTGATGGTTTATATGGTTCTTCGCAGGCACATCCAGTTATGCAGTGTGACGCAAATGAAGGAGTGGCGAATCCTGAGTACCCACCCTACGGACAGGGCATAGAGAGCGAACAAATGAACTATATGGGTAACAATTTCCGATCTAACAATAACCCTTATAGTAATACTTATAATCCAAGTTGGAAGAACCACCCCAATTTTTCATGGGGCGGTCAAAGAAATCAAAGGCAACAACCATCTCAAAACTTCCAACAACAGCCTTACCCACAGGAAAAGAAGCCGAACCTTGAAGAGATGCTGACAAATTTCATAGCAGCCTCAGAAATACGGTCTCAAAATACAGAAACATGTTTCCAAAAAATAGAGACAAAACTTGAGGCATTGACACAAGAGTTCAAGGTTCAGATCGGGCAAGTTGCTAAGCAGATCTCTGAGAGACCACAAGGAAGACTACCGAACAACACCGAAATTAACCCAAGGGAGCAAATTCAAGCCATAATAGCTCAAGATAGTGAATGGTTAGACGAGCTTAATCCAAAGCAAAAGAATGTGGTAGAAGAAAATATGATTGAGGTCAATAATAAGCCGAAACCGGTAATCAAAGAGTACAAACCTTGCATACCATATCTAGAAGCGATAACGAAAGACGACACAGAGGAACAGTTCGGTAAGTTTCTTAAACTTTTAAAGAAATTACATATTAACTTACCGTTTCTTGAAGCTCTTTCGCAGATGCCAGATTCTAGGAAATTCTTAAGGGAGCTATTGACGAACAAACAAAAGATAGACAAAGCATCACATGTGGAACTAAACGCAGTGTGCTCAGCAATGTTGCAAAATAAACTACCACAGAAATTAAAAAATCCAGGGAGTTTTACAATTCCATGTTTAATTGGTAGTTTATCTATTGATAATGCTTTAGTTGATTTAGGGGCAAGCATAAATGTCATAAATTGTTTAAACAACTAGGTCTAGGGAAACACAAACAAATTAGGATGAGCATTCAATTAGCTGATAAAACTATTAGAATTCCTAGGGGTATAATTGAAGACGTGCTAGTGAAAATTGATAAATTCGTATTCCCGGTACACTTTGTCGTTTTCGACATGGATGAGGACAATAGTATCCCCTTAATTTAGGAAGGCCCTTTTTAGCGACTGCCGGGACTAAAATTGATGTCAGTGTAGGTGAACTCATATTTTGTGTAGGTAACGAATCAATCAGTCTTCAAGCTCTTGACTCAGCTAGGACATCGAGTAATCAAGGTGAGAACATTAATTCTATTAATAACCATTCGATAAAACCTTATTTTCAAGAAGCACCACGGAACTACACAACTGAGCCAGATCCTAGACCTCATGCCAACAAGGAAATAACCCATGAGGAACGAAGGCTTCAGATCGATGAACTAGACGAGTGGAAGACACATTTCAAGGAAAAATTAGGAATACACACAGCAAAACCAACGCCACTCCAAGGAACAAACAAATTCAAGATCGAAGATCAGGTACTGTTAAATAAAGCAGACCCTCGAATACCTCCTCCAGACCCTAATACAAACAAAGAAATCTCTTTTAGGGTACTCAATGTTTTCCCATACGAAACAGTCGAGGTAAGTAATCCTACAATTGGTACCTTTAAAGTAAACGCTACTCGACTTGAATTTCACCATGATAATAGGATTGATAGCATGACGAAGGACTTTCAACTCCTCAAGCCACCATGAATATGCGAATGAGAGGAAAGTCTAGCTTAAGACTATAAACGAGCGCTTCTCAGGAGGCAACCCGAGCACCAACTCTACTAATTAATTTCGTTTTAATTCTTTTCATATTTAGGTGTAGGTTTCCATACCTATACGGCTTTGCACACGGCCGTGGCCGTGGCCGTGTGGGCACCACAGGAAGGAACACGGGTATGGGATGCATCTCTATTTAAACCCCCTTCTTCCTTTCTTTTTCCCATTATCTTTCTTCTTTCAATTTTCATTATTTACTTTTATTCTTATTTTTATTGTTATTACTTTCTTCTTTTTCTCCATGGCATTTAGATTTAGCTTATGATACAATAAAATCAGATAGGCTACTTTGAGGATTCAAGTCAAACGGCTCGAGGCACTCCCTACGTTTCTCTTCATCCAAAATTCAGGAAGTTTCACTTCTCTCCCTCTCTTTTGATTTTCTTACTATATGATCATTATCTACCTTTGTACATTGAGGGCAATGTACATCTTACGTTGGGGGGTTAACTATAGTATTATTTGAAAACCCCTGAATTATGCCTTGTTCTAAAGTAATTTTCTTATATTATGATAAGAATAAAAATTCCTTTGATTTATGATTTCTATTGATATGTTTTAGATTAAGTCATTGATAATTGTAAATTAATGATTAATTTTGAAGGATACTAGAGAATCAAGCATGATAAGTCTCTTTTTCAGAAATTAAAAATTTTTGTTAGGTTGTCTACCTGATTCTAATTATTACCTT
Source organism: Gossypium australe (assembly GCA_005393395.2). Classification (NCBI taxonomy): domain Eukaryota; kingdom Viridiplantae; phylum Streptophyta; class Magnoliopsida; order Malvales; family Malvaceae; genus Gossypium; species Gossypium australe. The sequence continues at coordinate 21,768,427 of CM016614.1, read as the reverse complement.
GAAGTTTGAAATTTACAAGGTTGACATCAAATACCCATAATTTTTTGTGAGATTTTGAGCTTTTTAGAGCATACATTCTTTCGTGCTCACTTTTTATTATGAGTGCGTCAACATTGATTTGTTATTCTAGAACTTGCTTCGATTTTACATGTCAAGACCACACCTTTGATTTGATATACAGAGATGATAAAGGCGCCTAGGCTTTAACCCACTTACTCCACTAAAAAGCCTACATTCATAACTAACCCCTAGTGAACCACGTTGATCCTAACAACCCTTTTTATTGACTCACCCACTAATATTCCCCCACAACCCTTTGTATTTGTTATCACCATTCTTTTTGACTACCCTTATATCGAGATTTGATTTGATCGGTTGCCTAATTATTTTTTTCAGTAGTAAATTCATCCTTTATTATTATTTAACTTGTTCTAAAAAAAATCGGAGTATCTTCATTATGAGTTATGCGATTAAATAAGCTTATACGTTTAATTTTCAATTGTTGAAGAAGAAGCTCGTGTCATTAGTATTAGTAGTACAAATTTTCATTTGATGTAATTATTTATTATTAGTTCGTGTTTCTAGTTAGGTAATTTGTCAGGTCAGTCTCGATTCTAACCCTCTAATTCAGCCTTTATCTACACCTTTAACCTAAGCCCCGTTATAACCCTGTTAAAGACCTTTTGATTTGTGTATCATCTCATATTATAGTGGTGGAGATTTGATTTTCATGCAAGCCTATGGGATTAACTCTTCATGTTTGACTTTTGAGTGCTTAATTCTGAACCTTAAACACTTCGAATGATTTGAGTGAATCTTTAGTGAGGATGTCAACCCTTGTCGGTTTTGAATCAGAGGTAATTATTCAGGTAAGGGGAAACACCTATGTTTTCATACTATAAAAACTATGACTTTGACTGTTTGAATCTTTAGGACCCTTTGAGTTGAATTATCCATGTATAAATTCTCTATGAATTATGATGAAACACTATTAATGAATATTATGAATCAGGGAAGTTTGTTTTAATTATGAGTTGAGAATTTTGCTTGAGGACAAGCAAAAGCTTAAGTGTGGGGGTATTTGATAAACCGTAAAAGTAATATATTTTAAGCCCGCATTTAGCATGCTTTTGGATGATTTAAGCCTTGAATTGTGTAATTTGGTACTCTTAATCCTTTGTTTTCATGTTTTATACTCAAGAGAGCGTCGGATGACGAAAAAAAGGAAAACGGGCCCAAAACGGAGTAAATGGGCCAATTCACGAAATCCACACAGCCGAGCCCAAGACCACACGATCGTGCCTCATTCAACAGGCTCGAACACGGCCTGGCCACGACTAACACGGGTGTGTGCCATGGGCGTGTCCCTGTCGTGAGAAAGAAGAGTTTCACTCGGATTTGGATACTTAGGGGCAAAGAAACATATTCAGAAGCCTATATAAACACCCTAAGTATGACCAGAAAAGGAGGAACCCACGGCTTTAGTCAGGGGGTGTCCAGCTAGGCCAAAGAAGGCAGAATTGTGGAGATTTACTCGCAGATAGCCAGTTGATCCATCTTAAGAAGCCGAAATCATACTCAAGACGGATGATCTCTCCTTCAATTCCTTTAGGGGGTTTTAGGGATTTCTTATGTTTTGTTTTATCTTTTCTTCTGGGATGTTTTCTTTTATTATTATAAACTAAACCCTCATATACTTGAGTGAGATGAAACCTAAGATGAATCTTGTTATCGTTTACTGAACTATATGATAAATATTTGACTTGTTCTTAATTATATGTTCTTAATTCTTGTGTTGATATTTCCGGGATATTAATTCAAGTATGATGTGCTTAGGTGGAGGAGCAAAAGTCCCTGCCTAAGAGTAGATCTAGCATAATTAAGCGGAGTTGATCGCACGCCTAGAGATAGGGTGACGGGATTTTGCCGGATTAGGGTGAAACCTAATATGGGAGTCCATAGATCGAGTTAATGCAATTCTAGGGGTTTTAATTAGAAAGAGATTTCAATTAATCAACCTAGGGTTAGACGTTAGTCGCCTTGAAAGAGGGATTAATATAACTTAGGGAATCTTACGGATCAAGTCAAATGAATAAATCGTCTGGTTCAGAGTTAGATGAAAAGTGAAGTCTAGGTGGATTCTTCCTTGGGTGTCGTCTTAATCAATTGGTTTTTCCTAAAAGTATTTTTCCCAATTTCATTCTTCTTTGTCTTAGAGTCTTTAGTGTAGTAGTTAGTTAATTTTAGATAAATAAAAATCACTTTAATTTTTAGGCTAAATAATAAAAAGAGAGTTAGTATTAGTACTTTTAGTTCCTTTGGGTTCGATATTCCGGTCTTGCCTTAACTGTACTACTGTTCGATAGGTGCGCTTGCCTCACATCGTTGTCATAGTTAGTTTCCAGGTTTGATCATTCTTTTTATAAATTTTAAGACTTTGACATTGCGAAAAACAACGATCAATTGTCTTAATTCGGTAAGTTTTATCATTTAAATGACTAACTTACTAAGTTTTATGTAAGCTTACTCGTGTCTTGTCTCTTTCTTATAGATTACGTTTTGTGGAATTCGGAAGACCAGGTCAACTTGAAGAATCACATTATCCGCGGACCTCTTTGGTAGATTTTGAATTTGACTTGGCTTATATGGAATGTAATATAACCATTTGATCATGTTTGTAATAGTTCATAAGTATTTTGTCATGTGTATGTGTTGTGCTTTTCATATTGTTGTTTGAGTAACTAAATGAAGTATGCATGTTTAATTCTAGGAATGGTTTAGCATGAAGTGGTAAGTTTGACATGATTTAGGTGTGGTATGTTTGGATTGAAAGAAAATTATTTTGTGTGTGTGATGTGGTTTTTATAATGTAATTAAGGTAGTGAAATGCTAAGTGATTGAGTTGTGGTGTCATGGATGACACATTGGTTAGACTTTAGGTTGATGGTTTGGCATGTTTTGAGTGTTATTGAAAAATCTTTAAAGTCTTTAGAACATGTCCTACTAAATATGTTTAGGTGCCTAAGCAATTGGATGTGAAATGGGCAAGTTTTAGGTATTTTTGGGCACACACGGCCTAAGGCACGGGCTGCCATGCAGCCGTGTGACACACACGGGCAAACCCATAAAAGCATGTACCCCTAGCGTGTTAGGTGTAGGGTTCACACGGGCTGGCCCACAGCTTGCAACACGGCCGTGTGACCTAAGTTAGAGAGTTACACGACCCATGTACACGGGCGTGTGAGATCGCACATGGGCGTGTACGATAGCCACACGGTCTGGAACTTGTCACACAGCCGTGTGACCCCTGTTTTGAAAATTTTCATTTTTCTCCAAATTTTTTGTTTTGTTTTGAATTGGACCCTAATTGTTTTTAAACTGTTTTTAAGGCCTCGTATGTTTGATTTAAGGCTCATAAATGTATGTTCTACTTCAATTTGAATTATTTATAAATTTTTTAATTAATTTGGTAAACTTGATGTTATTTATTACTAACTGTTTTGGATTGTACGGTAATACTTCATGTCGAACCATTTTTAAAATCGAGTTTTGAAAAATGGGGATCGACTTTTAAAAATAAAATAAGACTCGCCGCCAATCCTTTTTTGCTTAGGTGTGATTGGAACACCTTTAAAAAAACGTTTTATTTAAAACATTCAATTTTGGTCCACAAAATAAAAACAAGAAAATGGGTTCGGGAGTCGGTTACGTATGAGGAAGGGTTAGCACCCTCATAACGCCCAAAAATTGGTACCTAATTGATAGAATCATGTCCAAGTGTTTGAGATTTAAAAAAGTTAAAAAAATGATCCTTTTATTTGAAGGTAAACCAATGAAACACCCCAAACCCGGCCCACGAGCCTTGACCAGATTTGGTATGTTCCTCAAGTAAATCGGTTCAAAGTTCTTTTGTTACTTAGGAAAAACTTGTGTGATTTTTAAAAAAATATTGTTTGGGTTGGGCTTGTGCTGAAAACCAATTTATCTAACATTGAAATCCATTTATTTATAGTGACAAAACATTTAAGGTTTATTTTAAAAATGTATTTGCTTAAACTTTAATTTATAAAAATTCGTAACCTTATTACATCAATCAAAACCCAAAAATAAAATTAAAGTACTTAGTAAAAATAAAAGTCCAAATCTTTAAATTTCTCCTTGCGACGCATGGCCACCTTTAGCTCCTGCCGACCCGGTCCATTATTGCTCATAACCTAAAAAAAAATATTCCCCCAACGGGGTGAGTCAACCAGACTCAATGTGTACGCGACACTAAATCGTAATAGAATCAGGCATACAATAGTCATACATTCAGACATAAAATACAAGTTATGATGCATTCCCAAACCCAAACCTAATTTTCCATCCGCTACACACCCCCGTACCTGCCAAACACACCGTGGGGACTACTAAGTCGACCCTCCTTCCGCTACACACCAATTTGCGGGCTTAAGGCTCCGCATCTGTGGTTTTAGGAAACCACTTTCAGATTACTGTGGTCTTAGATCACCACTTTTCAGATTACTGTGGTCGTAAGTCACCACTTTTCAGATTACTGTGGTCTTAAGTCACCACTTTTCACTTCCCCTTTCAATATACAACCAAATGCCCCATATACATTAATATGCATAATATACCATAGTTCAAATTCTTATCATATTCTCATGTTATGAATAACATTTTTCATATTCCTAGTAGAAGTAGGAAACGTACCTGAGTACTTAGTACCATAACATGGTACTTTAGCCATGCTCAAATTTCTATTAACATATATTTTAATATATGCAACCATAATTCATATTAACAAAATAGTGTGGAGTACACACCTGATTCGCTTAATGAAGTCCTCGAAAATCCCGAAGAGAACCGATTACAGATTTAGATCTCAAATCCTACATAAGTTAATCACTTACTATTTAAAAGACCATTCAGCCATTTTTCCAAATACAACTAGGATTTGTATTACTTACCTTGTAACTGAATTGATTTTAAGAATCAAGGGCCGGATCTTTCTATTCCTCCCTTGTGAATTCGGCTAAACACTATATTACTCCACAGGTTAGTTTTCGGCTTCTGATAATAAATCTAAATATTTAAAATAGCCTTGGCCGAATATCTTAAACACATACCTTGTGATTTCAAATCCTGAAAAGTAACCCTTGGCTATGGAGATGTTGAAATCCCTACACACATATGTTAGATCTGATTTCCATATCACCTAATAATCTTAAATCAATTGGCCTTTGCCTAAACCATGCTTTTCTTACCTTAAATCCTTAGATCTGAAATCCCGGAATTCCTCCTTTAATATTCAGCCAAAAGACACCCAAAAGAATCAGTTCCCAAATCTTGATTGACAGAGAATAAACAACAAAATCCATTATCCTTACCTTATCACCACAATTGACGGCACCCTTGAAGCCCCAGAGATTCGGCTATGGAGACTTAAATAGGAATCAAAAAGGTTTCGGCTTGACAGTAGAAGAGAAAAGAAGAAGAAAAGAGAAGAAGAAAATTCGGCAGAGAGGGAGAGAGCTAGGGAATTTTCGGCAGAGCAGAGAAAGAACCAAACTAATGAGTAGCCCTCCTTCCTTCCCTTTTATAGACAAAGTTATCAGCTAAGGAGTCCCTTTCTTGGCCACCACTCCTCTATCTGATAACCTTATCTTTTAATTATCACAAATAAAAGAGTTTAATCCAATAAAAATCCTTTATTATCTCTTCGAAATAATCCAAATAAAAATCCTTTATTATCTCTTCGAAATAATCCAAATAAAAATCCTTTATTATCTCTTCGAAATAATCCAAATAAAAATCCTTTATTATCTCTTCGAAATAATCCAAATAAAAAGCTTCTATTTATCACCTTATTAATCACATATTTATGAAAATAAAACACCTCCTTTTCTAGAAGCATGTGCCGTCCACCTCAGCCTTCTGGAAGCCAAAATAAAACCTTATTTATTTGCTTCCCAAGTGACTCGAACCCAGGCCCATTCCTCTTGCACATGGCGCCATTTCCATAGGCCCTAAGTGACACCTTCAGGCCACTTTTCCAAGCCTGTTTGTGTGTCAAATCTTACCAACTTTTTCTTTTAAGGCCTCCTTGCCCTAATTTCCTATTTTAAACTTTAAAATTCGACATTTCTAGGTCATTTCTAAGTTTCCTAAAATTTTCGATCGGCTCTGTATACTTGCCATTTTCTTACATTTCCAAGTTTCCAGAAATGTTCACTTTCCATTTTTGAATCATTTCCTTACATTTCCAGGTTTCCAAAAATGTTCATGTCCAATGCATTTCCAGGTTTCCAAAAATGTTCATTTCCATTTCATTTTCGTCCATTTTTGAGTTTCCAAAAATATCAAAAAATTATTCATAGCACTTAAAACTTGTCATTTCGTACAATTAAACCGAAAATGCATAGGCCCTTTTCAGGATGTTACAGTTCTACCCTCCTTAAAAATAATTTCGTCCTCGAAGTTACTTATTAACAGTCGTACAATCCTTCTCACCGCACTATGCTTACGCTGCGCACTTTGATCTTAATAGAACCATCATACTTTCTAGGCACAATTTCTAAGTTCGCGTCCCCTAGAACTTATTTCTAACGTCGCGATTTAATCCGAGTAAAAATTTTTATGAATTAGTCCTTGTTTCACTGATTATTCGCGAAGAATTTTTATGGAAAAAATTTTAAGAGTGGTTCTTTTGTATTCATACAAGCATACAGTCTTTCCATTCATTCATTCATCCATCAAACAAGCATGAACTTTCGTTCATTCAGAGAAACGTTGTAATTTTCATCGTTATTGTGTTTCCACTACCCAGGGGTATTTCCGTAATTTTGTCCTACAGGGGTATTTTCGTAATTTTTCAAGATAAAAAGTTCCTTGATGATTTTGTCAGAAATATTTTGGTAATTTTAAAGTCCTGGGGTAATTTTGGAAAAATTTTGAAATCCAGGGGTATTTCAGAAATTTTTGACCTCAGGGGTATTTCGGTAATTTTCCAAAAACCAGGGTAAATTTGTAAAATTTAATAAGTTAGGGATATTTCAAAAGTTGTAAAACTTTGAGGGTTCTTTTTTTGAGAGTTTCCCTTTTCAAATGGTGATGTTTGCAAAAATTTCGGAAACCGGGGTCATTTTGGTCATTTTGTAAGTTAGGGGCAATTTTGAAATTTTTTCAAAATCAAGGTATTTTTGATAGTTTGCAAATTAGGGTTTGTGAACACTTATAAAATAAGGAAATTTTGGCAAAACTATTAGGTAGGTTCATATTTTGTAAATCAAGGGCATTTTGGTAATTTTGCCACTAGGGGCATTTTTGTAATTTTCACAAATCAGAAATTTTTCAGAAAATTTTATAAAGATGGTTTTCTCAAATTCAAAAGAAAGTTTTTAGAATTTTAAAACTGGGGTTTGTTGTTTTGTTCTTCTTCTTTTTTTTTTAGGAAAAACATGGCTAGTTCCCTTTCGGGTTTTAGTCATTATGTTTAGCCCATGAATAAGTCCTCTTGGTTAGGGTGAACCGAAGCTACGCACCAGGTAGGATTCGAGTGGAGAGGAGGTGAGTCACGCGGACTGCTTAAATACCAAGCTCCCACCGAATACCAATCCTAGACATGCGCACAATGGTTGCCACACCCTAACTCGGCGGCTTAGACACAGGTTTGTTTAATTAAGCATTTAAAATCTTATGTAACTGTTGGGGTAAACTAGTCCTAGGGTTCAAGTACCTATCATACTATTCTACGTTCCATTCCATTTCTACCCTTCAACAAATCACAATATAAATCACACAAAGGATAGGGGTACTTACCTGGTGGACTGCGGGTCGGAGACTTAGGTGCCATGCCAGAAAAACCTGCTTATCTTCAAAAACTCATTTGGGCTCGATTTGAAAACGTTTTGGGCCTTAAACCCCAGGCCGAGGGTTTGAAACTGGGCTCTGATACCAAATTGAAACACCCCAAACCCGGCCCACGAGCCTTGACCAGATTTGGTATGTTCCTCAAGTAAACCGGTTCAAAGTTCTTTTGTTACTTAGGAAAAACTTGTGTGATTTTTAAAAAAATATTGTTTGGGTTGGGCTTGTGCTGAAAACCAATTTATCTAACATTGAAATCCATTTATTTATAGTGACAAAACATTTAAGGTTTATTTTAAAAATGTATTTGCTTAAACTTTAATTTATAAAAATTCGTAACCTTATTACATTAATCAAAACCCAAAAATAAAATTAAAGTACTTAGTAAAAATAAAAGTCCAAATCTTTAAATTTCTCCTTGCGACGCATGGCCACCTTTAGCTCCTGCCGACCCGGTCCATTATTGCTCATCACCTGAAAAAAAATATTCCCCCAACGGGGTGAGTCAACCAGACTCAATGTGTACGCGACACTAAATCGTAATAGAATCAGGCATACAATAGTCATACATTCAGACATAAAATACAAGTTATGATGCATTCCCAAACCCAAACCTAATTTTCCATCCGCTACACACCCCCGTACCTGCCAAACACACCGTGGGGACTACTAAGTCAACCCTCCTTCTGCTACACACCAATTTGCGGGCTTAAGGCTCCGCATCTGTGGTTTTAGGAAACCACTTTTCAGATTACTGTGGTCTTAGATCACCACTTTTCAGATTACTGGGGTCGTAAGTCACCACTTTTCAGATTACTGTGGTCTTAAGTCACCACTTTTCACTTCCCCTTTCAATATACAACCAAATGCATAATATACCATAGTTCAAATTCTTATCATATTCTCATGTTACGAATAACATTTTTCATATTCCTAGTAGAAGTAGGAAACGTACCTGAGTACTTAGTACCATAACACGGTACTTTAGCCATGCTCAAATTTCTATTAATATATATTTTAATATATGCAACCATAATTCATATTACAAAAATAGTGTGGAGTACACACCTGATTCGCTTAATGAAGTCCTCGAAAATCCCGAAGAGAACCGATTACAGATTTAGATCTCAAATCCTACATAAGTTAATCACTTACTATTTAAAAGACCATTCGGCCATTTTTCCAAATATAACTAGGATTTGTATTACTTACCTTGTAACTGAACTGATTTTAAGAATTAAGGGCCGGATCTTTGTATTCCTCCCTTGTGAATTCGGCTAAACACTATATTACTCCACAGGTTAGTTTTCGGCTTCTGATAATAAATCTAAATATTTAAAATAGCCTTGGCCGAATATCTTAAACACATACCTTGTGATTTCAAATCCCGAAAAGTAACCCTTGGCTATGGAGATGTTGAAATCCCTACACACATATGTTAGATCTGATTTCCATATCACCTAATAATCTTAAATCAATTGGCCTTTGGCCTAAACCATGCTTTTCTTACCTTAAATCCTTAGATCTGAAATCCCGGAATTCCTCCTTTAATATTTGGCCAAAAGACACCCAAAAGAATCAGTTCCCAAATCTTGATTGACAGAGAATAAACAACAAAAATCCATTATCCTTACCTTATCACCACAATTGACGGCACCCTTGAAGCCACAGAGATTCGGCTATGGAGACTTAAACAGGAATCAAAAAGGTTTCGGCTTGACAGTAGAAGAGAAAAGAAGAAGAAAAGAGAAGAAGAAAATTCAGCAGAGAGGGAGAGAGCTAGGGAATTTTCGGCAGAGCAGAGAAAGAACCAAACTAATGAGTAGCCCTCCTTCCTTCCCTTTTATAGACAAAGTTATCAGCTAAGGAGTCCCTTTCTTGGCCACCACTCCTCTATCTGATAACCTTATCTTTTAATTATCACAAATAAAAGAGTTTAATCCAATAAAAATCCTTTATTATCTCTTCGAAATAATCCAAATAAAAATCCTTTATTATCTCTTCGAAATAATCCAAATAAAAATCTTTTATTATCTCTTCGAAATAATCCAAATAGAAATCCTTTATTATCTCTTCGAAATAATCCAAATAAAAATCATTTATTATCTCTTCGAAATAATCCAAATAAAAATCCTTTATTATCTCTTCGAAATAATCCAAATAAAAATCCTTTATTATCTCTTCGAAATAATCCAAATAAAAAGCTTCTATTTATCACCTTATTAATCACATATTTATGAAAATAAAACACCTCCTTTTCTAGAAGCATGTGCCGTCCACCTCAGCCTTCTGGAAGCCAAAATAAAACCTTATTTATTTGCTTCCCAAGTGACTCAAACCCAGGCCCATTCCTCTTGCACATGGCGCCATTTCCATAGGCCCTAAGTGACACCTTCAGGCCACTTTTCCAAGCCTGTTTGTGTGTCAAATCTTACCAACTTTTTCTTTTAAGGTCTCCTTGCCCTAATTTCCTATTTTAAACTTTAAAATTCGACATTTCTAGGTCATTTCTAAGTTTCCTAAAATTTTTGATCGGCTCTGTATACTTGCCATTTTCTTACATTTCCAAGTTTCCAGAAATGTTCACTTTCCATTTTTGAATCATTTCCTTACATTTCCAGGTTTCCAAAAATGTTCATGTCCAATGCATTTCCAGGTTTCCAAAAATGTTCATTTCCATTTCATTTTCGTCCATTTCTGAGTTTCCAAAAATACCAAAAATTTATTCATAGCACTTAAAACTTGTCATTTCGTACAATTAAACCGAAAATGCATAGGCCCTTTTCAGGATGTTACAACCAAGACTACCTATCTCAAATAAATAAGAATACCACACCCAGTAAGTTAGGATATAGTATCTCATAACTTCGAAGGTAGATACATCTTTTTAGAAAATTCTTACCTCGAGATGCAAAACATCACACCCAATAAGTTAGGATACAACGTTTTGAATTCTCAAGAATAAGTTTTTTATGATTTAAAACTTGAGATTCCTTTGTTCCGAAGGAATATAAACATCACATCCAGCACGATAGGACATGATATTTAAAAACCTTTGTAATCAAAATTATCTCATGATTTACAAAACTTGTTAAAAGGATATTTAATTATTTAGCCAAACGGAAAATTGCAACCCAGCACAATTGGGCACTATTTCCCGAATTTCTAAATACAAAACATTGCCTTATTTTAAAAAAACTTCTAGAAAAAATATGATAATTTTGCAAAAAAAATGCATTCATAAAACAATAAATAAATAACTACACAATGGCAATTATAAATGAAAGAATATGGGCAAATAAAATATATACATAAAACCATAAATATCAAAATAGAAATTACTATATAAATATCCACTGCTCCATGCAAACTCAAAGAGGCAAGGCTGATGTTTTTGATTTGCTTCTTGCAACTTCAAGAATGCCAAATTTATTATCTTCGATATGCTTCCTTCAACTTCAGGAAGATAAGATCTGAAAGTGTCTTCGATCTACTTCCTGTAACTTCAAGAAGATGAGATCTGTTGTCTTCAGTCTACTTTCTTCAACTTTAGGAAGATAATATCTGAAAATGTCTTCGATCTACTTCCTACAACTTCAGGAAGATAAGATCTGGAAGTGTCTTTGATCTACTTCCTACAACTTCAGGAAGATAAGATCTGAAAGTTTTCGATCTACTTCCTACAACTTCAGGAAGAAAAGATCCGAAAGTGTCTTCGATCTACTTCCTACAACTTCAGGAAGATAAGATCTGTTGTCTTCTATCTACTTCCTACAACTTCAGGAAGATAAGATCTGAAAGTGTCTTCGATCTGTTTCCTACAACTTCAGGAAGATGAGATCTTCTATCTTCAATCTACTCCGCCACAACTTCAGGGAGATAAGACTGAAAGTGCTTCGATCTACTTCCTACAACTTCAAGAAGATGAGATCTTTTATCTTCAATCTACTCCACTACAACTTTAGGGAGATAAGACTAAAAAGGTCTTCGATCTGCTTCCTACAACTTCAGGAAGATGAGATCTTCTATCTTCAATCTACTTCACTACAACTTCAGGGAGATAAGACTGAAAGGGTCTTCAATCTGCTTCCTACAATTTCAGGAAGATGAGATCTGCAAATTCACCAATATTACTACACCGTCCACCGAAGAACACGTCCTGTAGACTCGGTTCCACATGTTTATGTCATATGATTAAGATGCTATGATATGAATCAAATGCTTCTAGCTATATGTGTTATGAGTGACATGATTCCGTTTAAAGGATTAGGATGCAATGATTGTAATGAATCAAATACTCCTAATGAAATTTGCTATGATGCAAAAATGTTATGAGTATGATTCCTACTTTAGGTGTTATCACTCATTTATTCGTCAAGGTTTCATCTTTGTTCCCCTTGAAGTATCATTTTCTTGCTCAATTATTTTGCCCCGTGGTAATTCTGAGTCCACTCCATCTAAACCTTGGGACATGAAGTTGGTACCTCCCACTGCAACTTCAAGGGAATAACATTTGTTTTCTTCCATCCTTCTGTTACCACGCGAAGGTATAGAACTTGTATCGTTTTCCATCAATTTAATCTGTTACACCATTCCCTGGATGTATGATTCTGAAATTTACATTAATGCAGGGCCTCCCGAAAATGATCCTCTTTTACACTTGGATTGACCTTGTTTGTCATTTGCCGATATGGTATCACCAAAGAAATTGTTTTTATCCAATAAGAATCAGAAGGGATAATCATTTTTCAATGTTTCCAACCCCTTAGGCTTGGTGAGTTCTGAACAATAGTCCTATTTCAGCTTCTCATATTATTTAGAATCTTCCAGAGTAATATGCGAAACTCCTTTTATGAAAGTGTTATTAGTCCATTAATCATTATTTCAATATAAAATGCTTGAAAAAGATCACAATAATGGACATGAAAGATAACCAGGGAAAATAAGCTAATCAAATATGAAAATTGATTGGTATATCTTAAAAAGAATAAAGTAAATATAGCAAAGGCTATAAAAGAAAATTAATTGGGGTGTTTCTTTGAAAAGAATAAAGTAATCAAAGATTTAAAATGGGTAAAATGGAAAACTAGGTGCCCCAGATATCGCAGTCTGAGCTTCTCTGTTCCGATTTCTTAAAGACCATTTTAAACTCAATATGTGTTTAGGGGATCCGGAGTACTCTGTCAATGCCCCCAAAACATAACATACTTCTTCATTGTTAATTCAAATGTAACAAGACTACTATGTGCCCCACTTTTGATCAAAATTTGAGCCACCCTTTTCGGGTTTTCAGCTCAAAGCCCCTTTGGTCTCAAAGCGCCCTTTGCAGGTTTTCACCTCGGCCTCTCCTTTTTCTTTTTCTTTTTTTTTTCAAGGTGCCCTTTACGAGTTTTCACCTTGGTTTTTCCTTTTTTCGGTCAAGTATTTCTTGACTGAACTTGAATTCGCCGGATTGGGCAAGTCTTCGCCACCTGTCTCGGTCAATATCAATGCTCCTCTAGAACAGGTCTTCTTTGGCATCTGCTTTCCTCTAAAATCATTTTATAGAAGAAAAGTCTTTTTCAACATCAGGTTTCCTCGTAGAATTCTCTAGGACGAACCTCTTTGTCATAAGCTTAGATAATTTTAACCTTTTCTTCAACTAGGTTCAATTAGCAAAATGTTTCCCTTCCATAAACCAATGGGTAAGATGTTGCCCCAGTGAAGGTTTTGGCCAACGTTCAATAAGACAGAGGGTAAATGGTAGCCCCTTATGCTAATCTTTACAAGTCTTAGCCACCTTTCATCTTTTTTTATTTTTTTATTAATTTTTTTACAATTTGATGGCTATCGACTTTGTAATATTGACATATGAAGCTACTTCCACCCTCTTAGCGAAGTAGACGACGATCATGACGGTAAATCGATGACAACTTGAAGCGTTCAAGATTGGACCCATAATATCCATGTCCCACATATAGAACAGTATGTGAAGAAAATAGAAGAGTCACATAAGTCTCATCTTCTTCAATTCAGTATTTATGGTATCACTGATGCAATCCCCTTCCATGGTAGACCAACGTGCCCGATCCTCATGTTTAGCCCGCGTCTTACTAGCCCAGGCATGTTCTGATATGATCGTGCGAAAACATCTTTGAATTCTTGAAGATAATGTTTCGCCTTATTTCTTGATGAGCTAGGCTACAATCTTCACTCCTTTTCTAGGCTCGCAATATCCAATGAACCTTTGTAAAGTAAGGTCTATTTTTCATCTTTTCACCATTCTTAACAAATTAGAAGATAAGTTACAATCTCTGTTATCTTCAAAGTCCTTAGATCCCCTAGACCCATATCTCATTCAAAAAGGGAGTCAGTAACAACGTTGCTCATGTCGTTGATATCTAGGTACCTAGGTACGAAGGCAAGAAATCCAAAGAATAAATGATTCTAAGGATGATTATTTGTATGGTATGGTCATGAATAAAAAATGAAAGAATATTCCAAAAAAACAAAAGAATGTATAGTATGAAATAGAAAGAATAAAAGAATATGTACTCAAAAAGATGCATTTTATTGAAATAAAATTTCAGACACAAGCCTATTTCACAAAAAAAGGTTCTTGTTGCCTCTAGGCTTAAGGCAACAAGCATGTTTTGCACATTACTATAGATCAGCACTAAAAATATAAGGATCTCTTCCACAATCCCATTATTCAAAACACTCCCAAGTATACAAGGGTTTAGAAACTTCGTTCCCCTATTCCCTCTTCGCTTTTGATTTCTTCAAGGGATAGCAACTTTCTTGTTTCCTCCTTCAATTATCACATTTACTGCCTCGTCAAAGTGATCAGGTTTTGATGAATTGTTGATCTTCACAATTCCCATTCTAATGAACTTTTCAACCAGCTTTTTGAACGTAGTGCAGTTTTCAATTGAATGACCCTTTATTCCCGCGTGGTACTCGCATTGGGCATTCTCGTTATACCATTTTGGGAATGGAGGTTGCAAAGGTTTCGAATAAAATGGGGACACCACGTGTGCGTCAAAAAAACTTTGATAGAACTCCTTATACATCATTGGGATTAGCGTAAATTGGAGCTTTTCAGAGTTTTGCCGTGTGCCCGACTTTTGTCTCACCGACCCTTGTTGCCCAGCAGTGATCACCTTTGGCTGGTTAACAGTAATTGCTTTTGAGTACCCTTTGTTGTATGTACTCGTATTATTCACCTCGTCATCTTTTTTCCTAGGAGTAGACCTTTTAGTGGTTTCCCCTAATTCAATCTTGCCACCTCTTATGGCATTTTCAATCATCTCTCCTGCCATCACTATATCCGCAAAGCTCTTGGTGGTATTTCCTATCATATGAGTAATGAATGGAGCCTTCAAGATATTAATGAAAAGCACTGTAGTCTTCTTTTCTAGGAGTGGTGGCTAAACTTGCATGGCAACCTTCCTCCATCTTTGCGCATACTGCCTGAAGCTTTCTTTTGACTTCTTCTCTATGTTTTGCAAAGTGATTCTGTCAGGCGTCATGTCTGTGACATGATTGTATTGCTTCATGAAGGCTTCGCTAAGTCTTTCCAAGAGCTAATCCTAGCACAGCTGAGTTGGTTGTACCACTTGGATGCTGCCCCCAGTAAACTGTCTTGGAAACAATGAATCAAGAGTTGATCATCGTTCACATAACCAGTCATACATCTATAGAACATAGTAATATGAGCTTCAGGGCAGCTGGTTCCATTATACTTCTCAAATTCAGGCATTTTGAACTTATGAGGAAGTACCAAATCTGGGACCAAGCTCAAGTCTTTTGCATTAATGCCATGGTGATGATCGGCATTTTCCAGAGCCTTGAACTTTTCCTCCAACCATCTACAGCGATCCTCCAACTGTCTTGTAGATTCAGTTCTGATCCCCTCTCTCTCTGCCATGTCTAAGTCAGGGATAACAGGATTGGCAGGATTATCCCCTGGGTTGGATCCCGAGCCCACTTGAAAGTTCATGGGCGGTCTATTATCAGCTAACCCCTGTTGAGGCCCTATCGTGACAGATGGCCTTTGGGGATACTCCTCTGGTTGTCCATGCGATGGGGTGAAACCCCGAGGAAAGTCCTCATTGTCTTCAGTGTTAACTATGGGACCATTTCCCTTGTCCATTGCCCCACTCAGCATCTGAGCCATTTGGGCCATCATATTCCTTTGGGCCTCCAACATCTAGTCCCTCATCTCTTGTTGGAGTTTTTCCATTTGCTCTTGCATCTGCTTGCATATCCCTCTGGAATTGTTCCAATCTTTGATCCATTTTCTTGGATTTAGCTCGTGTACCGTAAAGGTGTTCAGCTTCCAGATTTTTCTCTCTTTTTCTCTCTCACTTCTGTATAATTTCAACTAATTAGACTCTCTCTATGGATTTGAATGCATATGATGTTATGTAATGCAAATGCATGAATGCAAAGAAAGAGATGCGTTGATTCTGAATTCAATTTCATTAGAAAAACTTTACTAGAAAATAAATTTCTTTACACAAAACGGATTACATATGCGGCTTTGTCCTCATAGTCCAAGTGAAAACATCAATCCCTTTCTTCGCAAAGGTCAAATCTTGCTGACTTCTAATAGATGCCTCCTCTAGCTCCGTTTCCTTGATCTGGGGCCGGGATTCATTGTTCACTTATTTCCATAATGCTCGTTAGCCTCTTCAAGAAAACCGAGACGTGGTGATTCTCGTATAGTCTTTGTCAACTTGAATCCTTGGGTAACAAGGTCTTGTATTCCTTCGCGGACTATCAATCTTCTCTCGTTGTGTTTACTTAGACTATATTCGGACAACCGTATTATAATCCACTTTATCAAAAAATCCTTTTTCTTATGACCAACTTTTCTATTTAGCAATCGAATTTGAAATCAACACCTCTTTTCTATGATGTGAATGCAATGCAATCAAAACAAAAGAGAACACGTTAGCACAAGAAAAATAAATAACATAGAACACCTATCTGGGACACCTTTAAAAAAAACGTTTTATTTAAAACATTCGATTTTGGTCCACAAAATAAAAACAAGAAAACGGGTTCGAGAGTCGGTTACGTATGAGGAAGGGTTAGCACCCTCATAACGACCAAAAATTGGTACCTAATTGACAGAATCATGTCCAAATGTTTGAGATTTTAAAAAGTTAAAAAAATGATCCTTTTATTTGAAGGTAAACCAAGACTATCTATCTCAAATAAATAAGAATACCACACCCAGTAAGTTAGGATACAGTATCTCATAACTTCGAAGCTAGATACATCTTTTTAGAAAATTCTTACCTCGAGATACAAAACATCACACCCAGTAAGTTAGGATACAACGTTTTGAATTCTCAAGAATAAGTTTTTTATGATTTAAAACTTGAGATTCCTTTGTTCCGAAGGAATATAAACATCACATCCAGCACGATAGGACACGATATTTAAAAACCTTCGTAATCAAAATTATCTCATGATTTACAAAACTTGTTAAAAAGATATTTAGTTATTTAACCAAACGGAAAATCGCAACCCAGCATGATTGGGCACTATTTCCCGAATTTCTAAATACAAAACATTGCCTTAAAAAAAAACTTCTAGATAAAATATGATAATTTTGCAAAAAATGTACTCATAAAACAATAAATAAATAACTACACAATGGCAATTATAAATGAAAGAATATGGGCAAATAAAATATATACATAAAACCATAAAATCAAAATAGAAATTACTAAATAAATATGAAAATTTTCATGCAAGATTAATAAAAAAATAAATAAAATTACATACTTATATGATATAAACAATGTAACAATACATAAGTAAAAAGAATAGTATATAATGAAAAAAAATATAATATAAACAATATAAATGAAACATGTTTTTCAATATAAATATTTTATAAGAATAAGTAACCTAATACTATATAATATACAAAATATATAATAAATAAAAAAATATAATAATATATAAATTATTAAACTAGTAAAATAATTAAATATAAAGATAGTAAAAATATATATAAATTTATATTATATATAAATAATTAAAAAAATAAAATTAATAAAATACTTCAATATAAAATTAGAATAATTTAAATTTTAAAAAAAGGTTTGAAAAATAAATAAAGAAATCAGGACCAAATAACAATGAAAATAAATAAAAGGGTTAAATTATAAATAAAGAAAATAAACGGACTTAATTATAAAACTGAAATAATGCGGAGGGACTAAAGGGATAGATTTTCCACTTTCTGAAAACACGTGGATCCTGTTTGGGTTGTCGGGTCAACACGCGGATCCTTTGCCTTAAACGACGTCGTTTTGTGCTTATCTAATTAAGCTAAAACGGCGTCGTTTTTATATATTATATAAGTAAAAAAATGGATGAAAACCCATGATAACCGTAATTATAACATATTTTAATCCCACATTTAGCATGCTTTTGGATGATTTAAGTCTCGATTTATATAAAAAGGTGCTCTTAATCCTTTCTTTTCATGTCTTATACCCAGGAAAGCACCCGAGAATGAAAAGAACGAGAAACGGGCCCAAAACAGAGTAAATTGGGCCAAGGTGGAAATCGACACGGCCTGGACTTAAGCCCACACGGTCGTTCCTTGTTGATCATCTAGAACACGGCCTGACCCCCGACTCACACGGTCGTGCCTCATTAAAGAAGTCCGAACACGGCTTGAAGACTAGTCACACGGGCGTGTGACATGGCCGTGTCCCTGCCGTGGCAATGAACAATTTCATTCAGATACTTTTTGGATACTTTAGGGCAAAGAAACACATTCCAAGAGCCTATATATACCCCCTAAGTTCATCCTTGAAGGGGCGCGATTAGCTAGGCCAAGGAGCCAAGCCGGAAAGGTCAGATTTGTGGGAATCACTCGAGGATAGCCAGTTGATCCATCTCAAGAAGCCGGAATTCTACTCAAGGCGACGGATTTCTTCTTCAATTCCTTCAGGGAGTTTTAGGGATTTCTTATGTTTTGTTTTATCTTTTCTCTTGAGATGTTTTCTTTATTTGTTATGAACTAAATCCTTCAGATACCTGAAGGGGATGAAACCTAGATGAATCTTGTTATTAATTTCTGAATTATATGATAAATACTTAGTTTGTTCTTAATTATGCAAGCTTAATCCAAATTTGATGTGCTTAGGTGGAGGAGGAATAGACCCTGCTTAAGAGTAGATCTAGCATAATTAAGTAGAGTTTATCGCACGCCTAGAGATAGGGTGACGAGATTTTGCCGGATTAGGGTGAAACCTAATATGGGAGTCCATAGATTGATTTACTGCTATTCTAGGGGGTTATTATTCGAGAAAGTGATTTCCGTTAATTAACCTAGGGTTAGACGTTATTCGCCTCGAGAGAGGGTTTAATATACGTTAGGGAGTCTTACAGATCAAACTAAGTAAATAAATCGTATGGTTCAGGGTTAATTAATAAGTGAAGTCTAGGTGGATTCTTTCTGAGGGTATCGTCTTAATCAACTGAGTTTTTCCTAAAGTTATTTTCCCAATTCATCCTTTTGTCTTTGTGTTTTTGGCTTAGTAATTAGTTTAGATTATATTAAAGCAACTTCACTTATTTTAGGCTAAATAATGAAAAGAATGTTAGTATTAGTACTTTTAGTTCCTTTGGGTTCGATAATTCGGTCTTGCCTTAGCTATACTACTGTTCAATAGGTACACTTGCCTTCAATCGTTGTCAGAGTTAGTTTCCAGGTTTGATCATTCTCTTTATAAATTTTAAAACTCGACAGACATACGATCAACCCATTCTGAAACTGCGTTTAAAAAAAATCAGAAAAGTTTCTCTGGAATCCTCTCCCCTTTACTCTGAATGGGTCACCGGATCTCGGAGCTACGCGCTCCACGGGCCTCCTTGGCTAGTGGCCGGAGGCCGAAAACGTCGTTTTTTCGAGCGGAAATCAAAAGGTAAAACTCCCTTTTCTCTATTTTTGTATTTTTTTTATAAATATGTACGTGCACAAAAAAAATAAAAAGAATGAGAGAATAAAGTCACCTCTATATTTCGAAAGGTTTTTTTTTTTTTATTCCTTTTTTTTTTGTATTGTCTCAGTTGTCTACTTTACAAGTTTAATCTAGGGGTTTTTATAACCCACAAATGAAAGACAAAAAGGAAATAAATCTCTATTTTTGCCTCTGTTTCTCCTTTTTTTGTTGTGATTTGTTTCCTTTTGAAGGTCGGGCTAGGATCCTGGTGGCGACTGCGGCGTGATTCGGGAGCGGATCATGGCGCGACCGAAAGCCTGGCGTGGGTGCGACGATTGGGCTCCAGCGATTGCGGCGGATGTTTGGAATGACTTCTGCAGCGCCTAGGGTTTCAGAAAACCCTAGGCCATCTGATTTCTGTTTGAGAGTTGGGCCATTTTGGGCCATCTTGGTTTGGGTCCAATTAGGGTTTGTTGGTGTTTTCGGTTTGGGCCAACGGGTCTGGTTAGTTTTGGGCTAAGGGTGATGGGTTCTGGTAGCTGTTTTAGGAATTTGTTTGTAATTGGGCTTGAGCTTTTGAGCCTGTTTATTGTAAAAGGACTGTTTTAAAAATCTGGACTCTGGTTTATTTTTTTTTATTGGTTCATTTGATTTGCATGGGCCCGGGCAAAATGGGCTTCTACACTCGTAACCCTAATTTGGTGATAGTTACGAGTTTGGGTGTTACATGTATGCTGAGTATATACACTTAGTGGTGCTAACATAATTCGAATTCAAATATAGCATAACAAAAACCATATAAACAAATAAGTCAAACATAAACATACTAATCAACAACTAATTCAATTTTAATATCTTTAACACATATATACATGTAACATCCCAAAAGCCTCCTTAGTCGTAAAAGTATTTGATAGATTCTTAATGAAATAAGGTGTAAGTAAATGCCATGGTGTAACACCCCAAACCTGGCCTAGACGTTATGGCCGAATCTGGAGAAGTTACATTAACTCGTTTGAAAAACTAATTTAAAATCTAGTTTAGAAATCATGTGATTTGAAAATATTATTTTTGGCAAAACACTTTCAAGTTCTTCACAAAATCTCGCGCATAACTTATTTATCTTTTGGAAAAATGCATAATTTGATACTTAGACTTGCAGCAAAAATTTTGGAGTAACAAAAATCACAAATCGTGAATTAGATTTGAGAAAACGTATGTTTACTGTTTGTGCATATTTTGAAACTTTCGTTGTTATCTTACATAAAACTTATTTCAAATTTACAACGAAAAATCCATATTTAGTCTAATTTTACAAAACCATGTCTTCATTTCACTTAACAGGGAACATGCAAAAAACTTAAGCCAAATAACGATACCCAAACCAAAATTATATCCTGAAAACTTAGTCTAAAAAAACCACAAGTCCAGAAAACTTAATTAATGATAATTTAAACCATCTTAAGCGAGAAACCAATCCGAGCTCCGCACGCTGTCCAGTCCTAAACTTGCTGGTTAGCTGAGAGGAAAATAAACAAAGAGTGAGCTTACGAGCTCAGAGTGTAACACATCCCAAGCAACAATCAAATACACATAAATAAACATATATGTTTTTAGATACAGATTCAAACATATTCTCATATACAGAATTAGATGTATCTTCATAATCAGATAAAGATTCATATTCAGAATCAAATACAATGCAGAAGCAGATTCAAATGCGGATGCAAACACAGATTCAGATATAGATGCAGTCACAGAACTTACCCCCATCCGCTACACACTAACTTTGTCCAACCAATCACACCAATTAAAAATACAAGAGCCCATCCATTCAATCACACTGGGTTGTAGTGGTATGCCACTCATAAAGGTGCAGCTAAGCTGCTAGACAGATATTGCAGTTTAGCTACCAAAATTGCAGTAATACTACCAGAATACACTTCCTCCGTCACAAATCAAACCCACCATGATGCACATATAAATAAACTAACACATATATCCCATAAACAGATGCCATGCATGTTTTTCATATGTAATTGATAACTCTTGAAAAGAGTTATATTTCATACCCTTAGACTTAGTTAATTGTCTGTACTTAAGTGTTTTTAGTTGCATTTTAGGATATTGCATTGTCATTTTTAAAGCATTGCATTGAAGAGCTTGGATTGCACTTAATTGTTATTACATGTTGCTTTTAACCGCTTGTGGGAGGGATTTATTTGGCAGGTGTAGAGTGTAGAAAAAAAAGAGTAAAGGTTGAAGGTTTGTCGTGGCAAAGTACAGTTTGCCGACACAAATGTCATGGCAATGCCGGGAAGATGCCTAGTCAACACTTAACGCCTATCGTTCTTGGCTCCACATGTATGTGTACCAGATATATCTACTTGGAAAATAGAGGGAGGATTGTGGGTTGATGGACCTACCGTAGAAGGTGAAACTTATAAAAGCCAAGCTGGGAACCCTAATTAGTGTGAACAGCGATGGACGAAACAGAGAGTATCGAATAGGGGCCAAGAACGAGGGCAGTAGAAGAATAAGAAAAACGACTACAATCATCTTTGGCAGCCGCAAGACATTGTGCTGCCTGTGTTGACAGTTGGATAGGCGAAAGCTGTCATATCAGATTTCATCCTTTGTTTCTTATTGTGCTTCTTTTAAAGCTTATTTGTTATGATGTTGGTTATCGTATTAAACTCAAACTTGATTGCCCAACCATGAGCTAAATCTCTTAGGCTCAAGATTACTTTGATGAAACCTTTATTTCTATTAATGTTTAAAGTTTAAGTTTGGTTTGTCCTACTGTTTTATTCAACGGTATTTCATGTTATATGCAGGCTGTACATTGACGGATGTGCGGTAAGTTTATAAAGATAACCTAATTCTGATAGGGCTTGGTTAATTGGATAGAAGTTGGATAATATGAGTGAATAATTAATCACTTATTCGTAACAACCCTCTAGACATAGAGCCTTGCCTCATACGAAAGAAGGTAGAAAATATTAATGGTAGCCGAACTCAAAGCCTATAGACATAGTGCCCTAGGGGAGGTAACCCAAGGTCTTACTCTTGAGAGAAGC
This sequence comes from Gossypium australe, assembly GCA_005393395.2. Classification (NCBI taxonomy): domain Eukaryota; kingdom Viridiplantae; phylum Streptophyta; class Magnoliopsida; order Malvales; family Malvaceae; genus Gossypium; species Gossypium australe. The sequence continues at coordinate 21,745,521 of CM016614.1, read as the reverse complement.
AGACTATTGTAGAAACCTATCGAGTAGTAGAATTCATGACTTTGTTGTGGCATTAGTAATTAGTGAAGGTAGATTCATTAGTAATCTCAGCCGTCCTAATCAACATAATAGTTCCTCACCCTTTTTCGTAGTGATTTTGCCATGGCATTCTTGTTCTGTTTACTTGTTTTATTTGCACATTTTATACATAATCATTCTCTCATTTTGCCACAGCATTCTTCTTATTTTTGCTTTAGCATTATTCAAACTTAACTATAATAACTCGACCAAATTATACCTATCTAATCCCTGTAGCGACGATCTCACTCATTATTTTATTACTTATTTGACATGTATACTTGCACGACTTGCATATCAGATGTGCAACCAACAATAATCATGCTTTCGAGTTATCAGAACACAGAGCGTACATGTATTTTCACATACCTTACTAGTATCACACACAAACATATCAACAGATGTCACATTTCAAATCTTATTTAAGCCAAACGGACTCCACAGAGGTCTAATTACAAATTTCAGTGTCAAAAGGTCTAGGTGAAAATTTTTAGAAAATGGACCCACACGGCCTAACACACGCTCATGTGACCTACACGGGCTGCCACACAGCCACACGGCCGTGTGACCCACACAACCACAAAGCTACCTGACCTAGTGGTGTGCAAATTTCGGGTAAAACTGAATTAATTCTGTTAACCGATCGAATTCGGTTAATCAGTTAGTTAACCAAATTAATTCGGTCGGGGGTTGATTAATAATTTTTTGCAAATTCGGTTAACGATTAATTAGGTTCGAAATTAGTTAACTAACTGAATTAACCGAAATTTTATATTTATATACATTTTACATATATTAAATTCGATTAATATGGTTAATTCGGTTAGTTTTTTTATATACTTGTTTTAACTAAAAAAATAAAAAAATATATAAATTTCGGTTAACCGACCGGATTAACCGAAAGAGTTCGGTGGGGTTAATTTTTTTTAAAAAAATTAGGTTTGGTTAACGGTTAAGGGTTTAAAAGGATCGGTTAATTCGGTTAATGGTAGTTCGGGTCGGTTAACCGATTGAACACCCCTACTGTGACCCACACTGTCTACCACACGGCCGTATGACCCATACAGGTTAATTTTCATCCCTTACAATTAAGTCCTTAATTACATAAAATATAACTATATGATCTGATTCTACCTTACTTTAACACTTAAATTAACATATAAAACTATATAATCTTAATTACTATCCACATGCATAAATTTGAACCTTAAACCTCTAACTTCTTCAAGCTTTTTCATTAATGGTAATTCATACCGAACTCACTAATTCACTAAATTGAATAATGGGCTAACTAGAACTGTTTCATATTAAAGAAATCGATAAAATTTAAGGGGAAACCTGATCAGTTACCTTGTTAATTTAATGACGAATGAAGAAACTGACCTTTGCTTATTCTTCTCTTTTCGGAGAAAAAAAAGATGAAACATTATAATTAACATGTGTCATAAATTATAAATGGTTTAATTACTAATATGACCTTAATTTTATTGCCATTCAAGGCACTTGCTAAATTTAAAATCAATTTTCCTCATACTTTGTTCGCTAATCAATTAGTCCCTATACTATTATTATTAATCGATTTAATTCTATAACATTTAATAATTTGACTTTCTCGATCTGTAATTAACATGTAATTATTCTATTTTAATTAATTACTAACTCAACTCAAATTAATCCGGTCCAAAACCGAATTTTACGACACTATTGAAACTAGGTCATTACACCTACACTTTAATTTGATAAATTTGAGTCCTTGTACTTTTTAAATATTAAAATTGTAGTTTTGACCCAAATAATAGTGGTTAAATCTATTTGGTTAAATTCAATTACTAGCCCCGTATTGTGCGTACACTTATAGATTTAGTCTATATTCTCAAATTGCACCATAATAAGTCCCTATACTTTTCAGATTTTGAAACTTCAATCTTGAAGCAAATAACAATCATTAACCCATTAACTGGATTTTAGTGGGTAATATGTGGAAATAATAAATTGACATGGCATGACACACATGATAATATGTTTGCCGTATCAGATTTTGGAAATAAATAACTTAATGAATTTAATAGTTATCGTTTTGATAATGATTAGAATTTTAAATTTAAAAAGTATAAAATTAATCCATGACTTTGTAGAATATAGGGATTAATATTAAAATTAATCATAAAAAAAGAAAGGCGAGAGATGAGGGTCGGAGGTTTGGGCCTTTGGTTGAGATGAGGATTTGGGTTTCATGTTCATCTCATGGGACAAGAGGAACATGTTCGGCTGGATTTATAGTTTAATGACGTGGGTTGTTCGGCCCACACCTAGCCTGGTTGTACCTACAAATTTTTACATGTCTTTTGCCCAGGCTTAATCGGGTGGGCTGAAATCCTATTTTCACTTGTATTTGTTCAAGGAAGAGTTATTTATTTAAATTTAAAGGTATATTCGATATTTGAAAAGTTTGAATAAAAATGTTAAATTTAAAAAATAAATTTATACAAAAAGTCGTTTAACATATAATTAAGCTCAAGCTCTAATAATCAAAATCCAGCTTCACTACATTTTTTAAGTTTTAATATCTTTTCTTGTCTTTTCTTGATTAGGTAATTTATATCATATAAAAGCTCAATATTATACTATAATTTAAGTATTAAAAATATGTTAAGCTACTTATATTTAGAAATTTAATAAAATGAAAAAATATAATAATTGTAAAAAATATCTATATAAAATTACTTAATTAATAAAATAAAAATTTAAATGAGTTCGAGTTAACTATGTACAAATATAGATAAATATGACCAAAAAGTGATGCTCATATGTTAGATAAAATTGAGCTTAGATAAATGTGTATGCTATTAATGTCATACATGGTCTTGGTACTAATCCTACTCAACTCGGTCGATGAACAACTCTATTTTTATTATTTTAAAGATAATAGAAAAATAAAAATATGTTTTTTTATATATAACTGAATAAAAATTATTAAGAGAATAGTTTAGAGTTTAGACCATCTCAAATGGAAAATAACATTGTTGAAGGCGCAGTGCAAATTGAAAAATATTTATGAAAATTCAGAATAATGATAACAAAACACTTGCAGATTTAAAATCTTGGTTTTTCGGGGGGTAATATTTGGAATTAACAACTTAGCAACATCAGCATTATAAAGTGCAATTTGTATTAGAAGAGACATCCGACATATCTGGGCCTCAAAAGCCGACAATCCGTCCGGGAGCAATATGGATATAGTGCAGTCCCAGTCCCACCTTAGCCATTGCTCTCTCTGCACAGTGCTTAATGCTCCTTACCCAACCACATTCACACCTTCACTCTCCTCATTACATAGCAATGAATGGCTTTATTTGACTCTTAAGGGGGAGATTGTTCCAACAAACAAGGTGTTACATTAAGTGTTGTACGGAGTATTATAACAGTTTGGGTAACACTGCTAGTGCCAAGACAATTATCCGGTTATTATTTATTTCTATATTTAGATATACCAAATATAAGTTTTTATTTGTAATTGGAAACTAGATATTTTCCTAATTGGTAGTTGACATGGTCGAATAATTAATCCCCATTATAAGGAGGTTATTTTTATTTTAAATAGTTGTTCCAAGACCTTCATAGCTCTGAAACAGGCTCCCAATCTTAAAGGGTTACAGAAAGGACTCATTAAATACTTTTAGGTTGACCAACATCAAGACCATTGAAGACCATACTCTCACCATCTTCCAAAGGCTCTCCACCACCATCCAAACACCCTTGTATGGCTCTCCTCTTCGACCATCATCCTACTTTGTATCAACCATTAAAGAACATACTTTCTGCCACCATCCTTTTCCAACTCCCCACTCGTGGGTGAACTGTCTTCAACCCCCAACCTGCTCCCTTTTTGTCACACAGACTTAGAATAGTTAATCGTAATACAAGTTATAGCAGAGTTGATAATTAAAATGAATATTCTCAGCATCCAACAAATTTTAAACACGGAATTTGTTGGTATTATTATATTATTCTTAATGCTTTCCAAACTACTGGTATTTGTTGAATCCTACAACATAGCTTAAGAAAGGAAAAAGCACAAACTCAAGTTTCGTTCACTTTCCCAATTCTTTCTTCATGGACATGAAATCCCAAGGCTGCTTCACCATAAAAACTGTGTCTAGTCATTCTCAAACGAAGGTCGTTTATGGCAATATCCAGTCAACAAAAGGTAGAGCTAGTCTCATTAAGGAAGAATTGATGATATATGAGATGCAAGAGTTTCAGTTATTCTGAAAATGGTGTATTTTTATTTCAATTATGACATATGTAAGTTTGAAGTTTTGATTCTGAGCTTGGTTTTTGTTTTGAGAATTGTCGAGTATAAATAATTTAGTTCTCTACTTTTAGGGTTTCTCTGGTTGGTAAATAAACAAATCTTAACCTTGAAAACAAAACAACATGGAACATGTGAAATTTTTTAACAATAAAATAATAACAATTATAGACTAACAACATTTCAAACAATTGGATTAAAAATAATAACAAAAACGTTTCACCAACCAAAGTTACTAAAAATTATCATTTCTCTTCTCTAATCTCCACATCCATTAAAATACCAAAACAACTTACCAATCATTTCTTTTTCCTCGTTCAAAAACTATTGAGAAAATCGATTGTATTGGTTAAGTGAGGATTGTAATACCCATAATTTGCCCGGCCCATTTTTTTAACCCAATTACAAAATCCAAATCCTAAACAGCAACCCAACACCCCATAGGCCCAACAATGCAGCACAATAAAAAAAACAAAAAAGAAGAAAACTCTAGCTTTTCCTAACCCTAGCGCAGTAAGCCTCTGCCCATTGTGCCTGCCACCGGTGTCGATCTCCACTAGCCACTCCCCCACTTCCCATTGTTCCCCATGATCTGCAAGAAAGAACAAAGTAGCAGCACCACTAGCAAAAGGATTTTCTTTTTATCATATCATTTGGCTATAAAAGCCATTGGAAACACTGTAATAGGGGCTTTTTTTTTTTCAATATAAGAAAATCTTCTAATATATCAGTACTCAGATTTTCAAGCGAGATCAAGAGCAAAAGGTTTCGATTTTTTCCTTTTTTCTTCTTGCCTTTATTTTCGAAACAGTGTATATACATATTTTTTTAAAAAAAATCATACACATACATATATAAAATAAAAGGGAGAAAACTTACCTTAAATCGGCTAAGAAAAGGGAAATTTTGGGGGTCCGACCGCCGTGCACGGCGTCACCGGTGGCAGAGCCCACGGTGGTTGCTGATCGGGGCTTAGGCCGGAGAAGAGAAAAAAGAGAGAAAGTTAAGTTTTTTTTTTTAAGGAAATAGATGAAATGAATTTTTTTCTAAAGTTTTGGGCTTAAATAGCCCCAATTAAACGGCGCCGTTTCAAAAGGGGAGAACCGCGTGTTGACCCGGATCCCCCCCAGGGTCCGCGCGTATTAGCTCCAATGGGGAATTTTTCGTGTTTGATCCCTCTCGTCTTCGTCGTTCAATTGAGCCTCCGTTTCATTTTTTAATTTTTGCCCCGCAATTTCGTTCCGAGTTCAATTGGCTCCCCTTTCGATACTGCGTGTTTTATAAGAGGGGGTATTCCGCATCTTGGTCCTGGGCTATTCACGCAATTGCCCTTCTCTTGTGATCCCTTCACTATTTATTTTAAATGAGGTGGCAGTATTTACATTAAATTATTATTATATTATTATTATTACATTACTATTACTATATTATTATTATTATTTATTATATTGTATATTTGTATTCATAATTATTATTATTTTTTATTATTATTATTATTATTACTATTACTATTACCATTATTACTACTAATTATCACGTTGTACATATTTTGTATTATTATTTTACTATTATTAATATTTTTATTATTATTATTATATTCTCATATTATTACCTCTATTATTAGTATAGTGTTTTGTTTTAAATTTCTTTTGTTATTTTAATATTATTGTTTAATTTTGTTTTTGCTGTTGCATTTTTCATTATGTGTTGTCTCGTTTTTGTCATTCTATGTAGATCAACAATTTTGAAATCGTAATTCAGCATTTTGTTTTGTTTTTTTTAATTCTAAAAAGATTTTCACAAAGGTATATTCATAAGTTTGGAAATTCAAAAACTTATGCCCAATCGTGCTGGTGTGACTTTTTGTTCGACTACTAAACAAATGGATATCCTTTCAGATTTTGTTTCTATTTTAAATAAGGTGATATTTGCGTGTTTGGAAGTTCGAAAAGATCGTGCCTAATCGTGCTGGTGTGCTTTTTTTTGTATGACCAATGAGCAAATACCCTTTCCAAAATTTCAAAAATATGTGCTTGGATTTTTTTTTTTTTGGGATGATCTTGAATTCAGGGACCTAGATCATCATATCCAATCGCTGGATATGAGACTCTATTCCTCTAAACAAGGGAAACTCAATATTCAATCAAGATTGTTTTAAAAATAAAAAAAAATAAAAAAACAAAATTTCAAAATCATTTCAAATATTTCGACATTAGGACATTGATTAATCAATTTGGTACCGAATTTGGGCATTGCGAGGGGTGCTAACCCTTCCTCGCACGTAACCGACTCCCGAACTTGTTTCTCGACTTTCGCAGACCAAAAGCACTGTTTAGTAAACTGAAACGTTTTATTAAAACATAGGTGATCTGATCACACCCAATAAAGATCGGTGGCGACTCCCGTTTTTTTTTTTTCAAAACCCAAGTCCGATTCTCGCCCTTTTTTTTTTTCAAAAAGGATGGTTTCGACAGCTTGGCGACTCCACGGGGAATTAATAAGAGAGTCAGGCCGTAAAATTGATTATTCTTTGTCCTTTTGTCGAAAATTTGGAAAATCATTTTGAAAAATCATGTTTCTTTTGATGCATTTGGCTGTACTATGATTGCAATAATGTCGAGTCTCATAGGATATCTCTGCATTCATATTTGCATGACCGTTGTGGTCACGCCCTTAAGTGGGAGTGAAAAACTATGCCTTCGTGAG
>CM016614.1:21595308-21706428 GCA_005393395.2 Gossypium australe | reverse complement strand
TCAATGTTCTAAATGACTTAGAGAAAATTGTGTAATTTTAAAAAAAATGTTTTGGGTTGGGCTTAATTGAAACCTATTTAATAAATTCTGGAAATCCAACTTAAATAAGGTGACAAAATAATTTTTGGGTTTATTATTTTAAAAGAAATAATTTACTTATCTTTAATCAAACATAATTGTATCATATTCAAATAAAAATAAACAGGAATAAAGAAAATCCAACTGGGCCTTATGGCCTTATTACATCATTCAAACCCAAAATAAAGTACTAAAATTTCATAAAGTCCAAATTCCAAATAATTTCTTCAAGCGATGCATGGCCACCTTTAGCTCCTGCCGACCCGGTCCATTACTGCCTCATCACCTGAAAAATAATTCCCCAACGGGGTTGAGTCTACAGACTCAATGTGTACATAGTACTAATTTCCAACAAATCAGGCATACAAGTCATATCAATATCATGTTCATACAAATAAAGGATGATGCAACCCAAACCCAAACCTATTTGTCCATCCGCTACGCACCACCCGTACCAACCTGTACACCGCGGGGACTACTAAGTCGACCCTCCATCCGCTACACACCATCGAAGGCAGTCGCTGCAGTCGACGTGCTCATCGCCCACTTATGTTGTGTCATTAGACACTGTATTCACTGGATGTAACCGAAGTTACCACTTTTCACTTTATGTGACCGTAGTCACCACTTTACGTTGGTGAGACCGTAGTCATCACCTTCACTTTCTTCCTCCACAAATATCCCGAATGCCCCAATTATTTCATAACATATTTCACATACTTAATTTTCATTCATGTTACTAATCACATGTTCAAAATATATCACATTCACAATCCTATCAAAAGTAGGAAACGTACCTGGGTACTCCTTACCACATTTGTGGTGCTTAGCCACATTCACATACTGTTACATATTTATATATTAATGATTGCCATGCAATTTATTGAAAGTTAGTAAGAGTACACACCTTTTTCGCTTAATAGTTTCCGTGAATTCCCGTAGAGCGATCTACCGATCTAGATCTTTCACTCCTATATTCGGCCATTAATTAAAACATATAAATAAACCTATTTGGTCTTAAAACCAAATCCTACTAGAAGTAGAATTACTTACCTAGTTGCCGAATTGATTTAATCAAGTCCCAACAGTTGCTAGAATTCCTCTTCCTTGAAATCGGCTAATACTAGGTATGTAACCAAGTCAGTTTTCGGTTTTTGAAATAATGGAAAACACTTAAACAATTTATGCCTTGGCCGAATATCCCTTACCTTATGATGGGATTCCAAATCTGAAGAGGATTCCTTTATAAGCCTGTTGAAATCCTATAACTTCGTGTTAGATTAGATCTAACTTTGAAAACGTGAATCATAATCTTTAACCGCATATTTATATTTATAATCCTTACCTTAGATCCTTAGATTTCCCGAAAAATCCCCTTTTGATGTTGTGGATGATTGCCCTCTTTCTTAGAATCCACAAAGATTCAGCTTAACAGTAGAACGGAGAAGAAAATAGAAGAAAAAGAGAGGGATTTTTGCTTAATAAAAATTCGGCAGAGAGGGGTTTTGCCTAGGGAGAATTTCGGCAGAGAGGAAGAGGGAGCAAATGTTGATGAGTAGCCCTCCTGTCCTCCTTTTATAGCCAAAGTTATCAGCCTAGGAGTCCTTTACTTGGCCACCACTCCTCTTTTTGATAATATTATCTCTTTTATTTAAAAGATAAAAGCCTTTAATCCATCAATTATCTCCTCAATTATCTCATTAGAAAATAATCCTTTATTTATCTCTTATTATTCACATATTTATGTGAATAAAACTCCTTTATTATCTCTTATTATTCATATTTATGTGAATAAAACTCCTTTATTTATCTCTTATTATTCACATATTTATGTGAATAAAACTCCTTTATTTATCTCTTATTATTCACATATTATGTGAATAAAACTCCTTTATTTATCTCTTATTATTCACATATTTATGTGAATAAAACTCCTTTATTTATCTCTTATTATTCACATATTTATGTGAATAAAACTCCTTTATTTATCTCTTATTATTCACATATTTATGTGAATAAAACTCCTTTATTTCTCTTATATATCAAGTTTCCCAAAATGTTCAAGTTTCCATTTTTGGATCATTTCCAAAATGTTTAGGTTTCCAAAAATGTCTAAGTTTCCAAAAATGTCTAATTTCCAAAAATGTCATTCCAAAAATGTCCATTTCCATTTCCATTTTCATTTCCATTCATTTTCATTTCCATTTTCATTCATTTCTAGGTTTCCAAAAGTATCAAAAATTTATTCATAAACTTAAGACTTGTCATTTCATACAATTGATCTGAAAAATGCATAGGCCCTTCCTAGGATGTTACAGTTCTACCCCCCTTAAAAAAATTTCGTCCTCGAAATTTCCTAACTAAACAATTGAGGGTATTGCTGTCGCATTGTCTCTTCTGGCTCCCACGAAGCTTCTTCCGATCCATGATTGCGCCATAACACCTTGACTAAAGGCACCGACTTCTTTCGTAGTGTTTTCACGTCACGTTCCAAGATCTGAATCGGCTCCTCCTCGTAGGATAGATCTGGCCTTAACTCCACTTCTTCAACAGGTACCACATGAGACGGATCCGATCGATAGCGACGTAGCATGGACACATGAAATACGTCGTGCATTTGATGCAACTCTGGTGGTAACTCCAATTGGTATGCCACTGGCCCAACTCGCTTCAGTACTTGATAGGGCCCTATAAACCTTGGGCTTAGCTTCCCTTTGCGACCGAACCGCATAACCTTCTTCCAAGGTGAGACCTTTAGAAACACTTGGTCTCCTACTTCAAACTCAATTTCTTTCCTCTTAAGGTCTGCGTACGACTTCTGTCTATCAGAAGCTTCTTTCAACCGTGCCCGAATTAATTCCACCTTCTCCTCAGTTTCCGCCACTAACTCTGGACCCAAAACGCGGCGTTCTCCTAACTCGGTCCAACAAGTTGGTGTTCTACATTTCCTTCCATACAATGCTTCGTATGGTGCCATCCGAATGCTTGCCTGATAGCTGTTGTTGTAGGCGAACTCAGCTAGAGGCAAGTAATCTTCCCAACTTCCTCGGAAATCCATCACACAGCCTCTTAGCATATCTTCCAACACTTGTATAACCCGTTCAGACTGCCCGTCTGATTGTGGATGAAAAGCCGTAGTGAAGTCTAGCTTAGTGCCTAATGCTTGATGAAGTGCTTTCCAAAATCGAGACGTAAACCTTGGGTCTCTATCAGAGATGATCGACATCGGTACCCCGTGTAGCCTCACGATCTCCGCCACATATAACTTGGCTAACTTTTGAAGGGAATAGTCGATCCTCACAGGGATAAAATGTGCGGACTTGGTCAAACGGTCCACTATCACCCATACCGAGTCCTTCTTAGTGGGCGTAAGGGGAAGCCCACTAACTAAGTCCATGGTAATTCTTTCCCACTTCCATTGGGGAATCTCAATTGGTTGAAGCAATCCTGATGGGACTTGGTGTTCAGCCTTTACTTGCTGACATGTCAAACATTTCCCCACAAATTCAGTCACCTCTCGTTTCAGGTCTGACCACCAAAATTGTTCCCTTAGATCTCTATACAGCTTGATGCCTCGGGATGCATAGCATAAGGACTACCATGCGCTTCCCGAAGAATCCTTTGTCTCAACTCCTTATCCTCGGCATACAAACCTTTTCCTTGTAGCACATACTCCTTCATCATTGACGCCATAATCCTTTAATCCTCCTTGCTGTACTTGCTGTAACTTAGTACTTAAGTCCTTATCCGCCAACTGTCCCTCTTTCACCTCCTTCAGCCAGGTTGGCTTGACTTGTAACTCTGCCAACAGGCTTCCGTCTTCATACAAACTTAAGTGAGCGAACAAAGCCCTTAAATCCGACACAACCTTCCTACTTAGGGCGTCAGCTACCACATTCGCCTTGCCCGGATGGTATTCTATCGAACAGTCATAATCTTTCAGTAACTCCACCCACCTTCATTGCCTCAAGTTCAACTCCTTCTGAGTCAACAAATACTTAAGGCTTTTGTGGTCTGTGTAAATTACTGACCTTTCTCCATAAAGGTAGTGCCTCCAAACTTTGAGGGCGAAAACCACTGCCGCGAGTTCCAAGTCATGAGTTGGGTAGTTCACCTCATGCGGCCTTAACTATCGAGATGCATAAGCGACTACCTTTCCTTCTTGCATTAGCACACAGCCTAACCCTGTGTGCGAAGCATCACAATATACTACGAAGTCCTTACCTGCCTCCGGCTGAATTAACACCGGAGCTTCTGTCAGCACCTTTTTAAGCTTTTCCAAAGCTCTCCTATTGCTTATCCGTCCACACAAACGGTACTTCCTTCCTTAGTAACTTTGTCAAAGGTGCGGCTATTGACGAGAATCCTTCCACGAACCTTCTGTAATAGCCTGCCAAGCCTAAGAAACTTCTGATTTCAGCCACCGACCTAGGTGATTTCCAATCCAACACTGCTTCGATCTTCCTAGGATCCACTCTTATTCCTTCTGCGGATACCACATGTCCTAGGAACGCCACTTCCTTGAGCCAAAATTCGCACTTGCTGAATTTGGCATAAAGCTTCTTTTCCCTTAACACTTCTAACACAACTCGGAGATGCTCATCGTGCTCCTCCTCCGTCTTGGAATACACCAAAATGTCGTCGATGAACACCACGACGAATCTATCCAAGTAGGGTTGGAAAACCCTATTCATCATATCCATGAACGCGGCCGGTGCGTTCGTCAACCCAAACGGCATCACCACAAATTCAAAATGACCGTACCTTGTCCTAAAAGCGGTCTTATGAATATCAGCCTCCTTCACTTTCAATTGATGATACCCCGACCTTAAGTCGATCTTTGAGAACACAGCTGCCCCTTTCAGTTGGTCGAACAAGTCATCTATCCTTGGCAAAGGATACTTGTTCTTGATGGTCAGTTTGTTCAACTGACGATAATCTATGCACATCCGCATAGTTCCATCCTTCTTCTTCACAAAGAGAACCGGTGCTCCCCACGGAGACACACTGGGTCGAATGAACCCACGATCCAACAACTCTTGGATTTGAGCCTTGAGCTCCACTAACTCCTTTGGTGCCATTCGGTAGGGAGCGATTGACACAGGAGCTGTTCCTGGTAGCAAGTCTATTCCAAATTCCACTTCTCTATCTGGGGGTATTCCGGGCAACTCCTCCGGAAATACATCCTCAAAATCCCTTACTGTTCTAACTCCCTTGACACTTCCTCTTCTCCTCTTAACGCACTCACGAAGGCTAAGAATGCCTTACATCCTTTCTTAACCATTTTCTCGGCCTTCAGTGCCGAAACTACGTTAGACAAGTAGTTCCTCCTTTCTCCGATCATCACTACTACCTCATCTTCCGGGGTTCTTAGTTCCATATGTTTAGCCGCACAATCCAACACGGCTCGATGCTCTACTAGCCAATCCATTCCAAGTATAAGCTCAAACTCTCCGAAGGGTAATTCCATTAAGTCAGCTCGAAAGTTCGCTCCCTGAATCTCTAGGGGTACATTCCGAAAGATCCTATCTATCCTCACCGTTTGGCCTAAAGGGCTTACTACAGCTATTTGCCTATCAGAAAGTTCAGAGTCTAGGCCTAGTGTTTCAACCACACTACATGCAACATAGGAATGAGTTGAGCCCACATCAATAAGAGCAAAATAGGGTTTGTCATGAATAAAAAACATACCGGTTATAACATCCGGCGCGTCTCCCTCTTCCCTCCGGCGAACCGCGTAAACCAAACCTGGTTGCCTTGCTTCGGAGTTAGCTGCACCTCGGCCCTGAGCTCCACGGCCTCTGCCACTACCTCTGTTGGCCGACCCACGACCTCTTTGAGGCTGCTGTCTTCCTCTACCAGCCTGGTTAGCATTCTGAGCTGCTGGTTGGCTCTCATCTAATAGCTTGGGGCAATCCTTAATCATATGGTCCTTGGACCCACACTTGAGACATCGTCCCGCCTTTTTCCAACACTCTCCCCCGTGCTTCCTTCCATAATGTTCACAAGGGCGAAATTGCCAGCCCGTACCAACCTGTTGACTTTGTGACCTGTCAACTCTTGGCCTCTTATGGCCTTTTCCAGATGGCCCAAAACCTCTTTTGGGCTTATTTCTGTCCACAGCCTGCTTGGTGGCGTCCTTAATTCCCTCAGCCACTTTAGCCTTTTCCACCAAGGCAGAGAATTCCTGCTCCTGATGCGGTGCTATCAAAAGTCTCAAATCGTCCCTAAGTCCGTCCTCAAAATGAACACAGCGTTCATGCTCAGTCGCCACTACTCCTCGGGCATATCGGCTCAACCTCAAGAATTCCGCTTCATATTCGGTGACAGACTTACTTCCTTGTACCAACCCCAGAAAAGCCTTCCTTTGCTCGTCTATATACCTGGTTCCCACATACTTCTTCTGAAATGCTTCCTTAGCATATTCCAGGTCAGATCTTCCGCCGTGGCACCGTCCCGAACGGTTAACCACCATTGATACGCTTCATCGCGTAACAGTGCCGTCATCCCTTTCAACTTCTCCTCGGGGGTCAAGTCGAGCTCATCCATGATGCGCTCAGTTGCTTCCAACCAGTACTCAGCTGTACTGGGTGCCACTCCCGATACTCCTCTAAACATTTCAGCTCCATTAGCACGGAGCCGCTCAGGCACAGACTTATGATTTCCTGAATTGTTTCCTGCACCAGCCACCAATTCCAAAACTTGCAGCACAGCCTGTGACACGGCATCTTCCCCTGTCTGAGTCTGCTGCTCAACATTGACAGCTGGGGGTGATGGTGGTGGTGGTATCTCATTGTCAGAACCTTGTCCCGATCTAACAGTCATCCTTCCTCTACCTCTTCCACGACAACCACGTCCTCTTGAGCTCATTATCGACGAGATCTGATTAAGGAATTTTATGCATTAGTATTCTTGTTTCACTTATTACCCGCGATGATATCTTATGAAGAAGAGTTTAAGAGTGGTTCTTTCGTATTCATACATGCATACAGTCTTGCATTCATTCATTCATCCATCAACAAATATGAACTTTCGTTCATTCAAAGAAACGTTGTAATTCTTGTTGTTGTTTTCGTTATTTTGCTTTTCCACTACCCAGGGGCATTTTCGTAATTTTATCCTACAGGGGTATTTTCGTAAATTTTCAGAAATAAAAAGTTCCCTGGTGATTTTGACGAAAGTATTTTGGTACTTCTAAAGTTCCGGGGAAATTTTGGAAGAATTTTGAAATCCAGGGGTATTTCGGTAATTTTTTGATCTCAGGGGCCTTTTGATAATTTTTCCAAAAATCAGGGTAAATTTGTAAAGTTTAATAAGTTAGGGATATTTTCCAAGATTGTAAAACATTGAGGGTTCCTTTGAGAGTTACACTTTTCAAAGCAATGATATTGCAAAAAGTTTGGAAATCAAGGTCGTTTTGGTAATTTTGTAAGTTAGGGGCAATTTTGTAATTTTCCAAAATCAAGATAGTTTGATATTTTACAAATTAGGGTTTTTGAACATTTGATAAAGTAATGAAATTTTGTTAAAACTATGGGTGGTTTGGTCATTTTATAAACCAAGGGTATTTTTTTTTTATATATAGAAAAACGGCTAAGTCCCTTTCGGGTTTTATTCTTTGTGTTTAGCCTATGACCGAGCCCTCTTGGTCAGGGTGAACCAAAGCTACGCACCAGGTAGGATTCGAATGAAGAGGAGGTGAGTCACGCGGACTGCTTAAATACCAAGCTCTCACCGACCTTTCTAGACATGCGCACAGAGGTTGCCACACCACTGAGCCTTCTGAGTTAGGGCGAACCGAAGCTACGCACCAGGTAGGATACCTACGAAGAGGAGGTGAGTCACTAGGACTGCTTAAATACCAGGCTCTTCCGGATCCAATCCTAGACATGCGTACAGGGGTTGCCACACCCTAGCTTAATAACTTAGTCATAGGTTTGTTAAGTTCATTAAGTCTTATGAGTTTCAAGTGTTTGAGTAGTCTAATCCTAGGGTTCAAGTTCCTATCACACTATTCTACGTTCCATGCCTTTTCTACCCTTCTAATGTTCATAACATAATTCATATAATCACCCAAATAGTTAGGGGTACTTACCTGGTGGACTGCGGGTCGGAGACTTAGGTGCCATGCCAGAAAACCTGCTTAGTTTCAAAGAAAATCATTTGGCTCGCTTTGAAAATGTTTTGGGCCTTAGCCCACAGGCCGAGAGTTTTAAAACTGGGCTCTGATACCAACTGAAACACCCCACACCCGGCCCACGAGCCTGAACCGGATCTGGTATGTTCCTTAAATAAATCGGTTTTCAATGTTCTAAATGACTTAGAGAAAATTTGTGTAATTTTAAAAAAATTGTTTTGGGTTGGGCTTAATTTGAAACCTATTTAATAAATTCTGGAAATCCAACTTAAATAAGGTGACAAAATAATTTTTGGGTTTATTATTTTAAAAGAAATAAATTTACTTATCTTTAATCAAACATAATTTGTATCATATTCAAATAAAAATAAACAGGAATAAAGAAAATCCAACTGGGCCTTATGGCCTTATTACATCATTCAAACCCAAAATAAAGTACTAAAATTTCATAAAGTCCAAATTCCAAATAATTTCTTCAAGCGATGCATGGCCACCTTTAGCTCCTGCCGACCCGGTCCATTACTGCTCATCACCTGAAAAATAATTCCCCAACGGGGTGAGTCTACAGACTCAATGTGTACATAGTACTAATTTCCAACAAATCAGGCATACAAGTCATATCAATATCATGTTCATACAAAATGAAGGATGATGCAACCCAAACCCAAACCTATTTGTCCATCCGCTACGCACCACCCGTACCAACCTGTACACCGCGGGGACTACTAAGTCGACCCTCCATCCGCTACACACCATCGAAGGCAGTCGCTGCAGTCGACGTGCTCATCGCCCACTTATGTTGTGTCATTAGACACTGTATTCACTGGATGTAACCGAAGTTACCACTTTTCACTTTATGTGACCGTAGTCACCACTTTACGTTGGTGAGACCGTAGTCATCACCTTCACTTTCTTCCTCCACAAATATCCCGAATGCCCCAATTATTTCATAACATATTTCACATACTTAATTTTCATTCATGTTACTAATCACATGTTCAAAATATATCACATTCACAATCCTATCAAAAGTAGGAAACGTACCTGGGTACTCCTTACCACATTTGTGGTGCTTAGCCACATTCACATACTGTTACATATTTATATATTTAATGATTGCCATGCAATTTATTGAAAGTTAGTAAGAGTACACACCTTTTTCGCTTAATAGTTTCCGTGAATTCCCGTAGAGCGATCTACCGATCTAGATCTTTCACTCCTATATTCGGCCATTAATTAAAACATATAAATAAACCTATTTGGTCTTAAAACCAAATCCTACTAGAAGTAGAATTACTTACCTAGTTGCCAAATTGATTTAATCAAGTCCCAACAGTTGCTAGAATTCCTCTTCCTTGAGATCGGCTAATACTAGGTATGTAACCAAGTCAGTTTTCGGTTTTTGAAATAATGGAAAACACTTAAACAATTTATGCCTTGGCCGAATATCCCTTACCTTATGATGGGATTCCAAA
Source organism: Gossypium australe (assembly GCA_005393395.2). Classification (NCBI taxonomy): domain Eukaryota; kingdom Viridiplantae; phylum Streptophyta; class Magnoliopsida; order Malvales; family Malvaceae; genus Gossypium; species Gossypium australe. Next base: position 21,696,738 of record CM016614.1, on the reverse strand, counting down.
TCTGAAGAGGATTCCTTTATAAGCCTGTTGAAATCCTATAACTTCGTGTTAGATTAGATCTAACTTTGAAAACGTGAATCATAATCTTTAACCGCATATTTATATTTATAGTCCTTACCTTAGATCCTTAGATTTCCCGAAAAATCCCCTTTTGATGTTGTGGATGATTGCCCTCTTTCTTAGAATCCACAAAGATTCAGCTTAACAGTAGAACGGAGAAGAAAATAGAAGAAAAAGAGAGGGATTTTTGCTTAATAAAAATTCGGCAGAGAGGGGTTTTGCCTAGGGAGAATTTCGGCAGAGAGGAAGAGGGAGCAAATGTTGATGAGTAGCCCTCCTGTCCTCCTTTTATAGCCAAAGTTATCAGCCTAGGAGTCCTTTACTTGGCCACCACTCCTCTTTTTGATAATATTATCTCTTTTATTTAAAAGATAAAAGCCTTTAATCCATCAATTATCTCCTCAATTATCTCATTAGAAAATAATCATTTATTTATCTCTTATTATTCACATATTTATGTGAATAAAACTCCTTTATTTATCTCTTATTATTCACATATTTATGTGAATAAAACTCCTTTATTTATCTCTTATTATTCACATATTTATGTGAATAAAACTCCTTTATTTCTCTCTTATTATTCACATATTTATGTGAATAAAACTCCTTTATTTATCTCTTATATATCCAAGTTTCCCAAAATGTTCAAGTTTCCATTTTTGGATCATTTCCAAAAATGTTTAGGTTTCCAAAAATGTCTAAGTTTCCAAAAATGTCTAAATTTCCAAAAATGTCTAAGTTTCCAAAAATGTCCATTTCCATTTCCATTTTCATTTCCATCTCCATTTTCATTTCCATTTTCATTCATTTCTAGGTTTCCACAAGTATCAAAAATTTATTCATAATACTTAAGACTTGTCATTTCATACAATTGATCTGGAAAATGCATAGGCCCTTCCTAGGATGTTACACAATGTTTGAAAATAAAAATATAAAAATCAAAATTTAGATTTAAAAAGATTATAAGAAAACTTTGGCATATTCAAGTCAAATACCAACTACAATGTATATATGTATATATATAAGGGTAAATGTATATATATATATATATATATATATATATAAAAGGGTAAATGCTTAAAGTAGAACTTAAGAAAATGTAAAAAAAAAAAAAATCAATTAAGCTACTGTATAAGTTTGCACTCAATTAAACATCCATAGTTAACTAAATAATTAACTATTTTTATCATTGATCATACTGATGGTTAAAATAAATTGGCAGGTCAATTTGATAATAACACGTGGCGGCTTCTGGTTTAATCTAATATTTTTTTCATATAAAGATTAAAAAATCATAGAAATTATAAAACATCGGGGAAAAAATTATATAAAAATATTAAATATTAAAACATATGAAAATTGATATAAACTTATAAACTTATAAAAATATAAATATTATAAAAAATATAAAAAATAACACATTATTAAAAATTACAAAATTAATAAAAAATGTTTAAAATTTTATAAAAACATATTAAAATTCTATAAAAATCATAAAAAGTATGAAAAGTATTAAAATTTATATAAACTTATAAAAATAAAAATAAAAATAAAAATAAAAACTAGAACTGGTCCAGATCAGTCGGGTGGACTGATTACACAAAAATCAACAAGGATATCGATCTGAAGAAAGCCATTAGACTGGTTGGCCTACGAATTGAATGGTTGAACCATTTTTTTATTTTTAATATTTTTGTAACCCCCCAAACCCGGCCTAGACGTTAAGACCGAATTCGAAAGATTATGTTGGCCACTGGAATGGCTTATTAAGATTATCAGAGTTATAAAACAGTCATTGTAAAACTTTTGTTTATATTTTTGAAGGACAACTTAGAGTGTTATATTCTTTTTACTAAAAGTTGCAATTTTATTTCCAAAATGATTGATTTTAGGGTTTTCTTAGCAAAAGTTGATTTCTAGTTTTGTATGCATTGTTTAAAAAAAAAAACTCTTCATAATGCACCAAAAATGTTGTAACCTCCCCAATTCGACCTAGACATTAAACCCGAATTCAGGAGATTACATCAGCGATTGGAACGGCATGGCAGAAGTATCGAAGTTTTAAAAATAGTTCATTTTAAACATTTGTTTATTTTAGATAAAAATTTTGGTCTCCTTTCTGAAAAACTCGAGAGTTTTAAGAAAAACGATTAAGTTTTGCATCTTCAATTGAAAACTTAGTTGAAAATTCAAAATACTTTCTAAACAAAACACATTTACAATTTAGCAACGGAAAAGTGATATTAATGTAATTTTAATAAAAACCATGTTTCATGCATAATTAAATAAAATTCATATTCTAATAGCCTAAATAATTTAATTGTCATGTTTGCCTAAGAAAACACCGTAAACTAAGTCTCATGCCATAATAATAATATAGTTTCAAATAACCAGAATCATAAAATAGTCAGAAAATTTTAGATAAAATTTCTAAACTCTAAATTTTTTCTTAATCCTTTTTATTCTATCTTTAGTAAATAATGTGATTTCTGTTAATCCTCCTTTAGTGTCCTTAATGACTGTGTTATCGCTAATTTTTTCTATATGTCTTTGTGACCATATTTTAAACTTAGAAATTTTATAAATTTCTTCTTTAGAAATATAATTTTTATTAATTTTTTCTATTATATCATCAGAAAAGTATGTTTCTTCTCCAATTAAATTTCCTAATTTAATATCCTGTTGTTCAGAATTAGGAATTTCTTCTAATCTATTATTAGAAGTGCTTCCTAACATAAAAATATATTCATCAGAATCTAAATCAGAATCTGTTTCTAATATTAATTCATATAATATTTCAGTAGGAGTTATTTCCTCACTAAAACATATTTCTAAATCTTGTTCTTCCAGATTTTTAATCACTTTCTTAGCATTTTTTTCCCTTGTTAGGACAATTTGTTGCTATATGGCTTTCTTCATCACAAATAAAACATTTGCATATTTTTTTTTAGTATTATTAGAAGTTTTTCTCCTAACAAATTTTTTCTTTTTATTATTATTACGAGTATAATTTTTATTACCTGGTTTCCATCTAGCTAATTTATATTTTTTTTTACGTTTTTTATAAGTAGTAGGTTGTATAGAGTTACAACCAAACTCCTATTCATTTTCTAACATCTTTGTACAATATTTATGACCTAATTTATTTTTGACTTGTTTAGCCGCCTTACTTTGTAAACAATGTAATATAATTCTTTCTTTAGCAAAATTAAATCTATTACCTATGGTATTTATATTTGCCATATCCAAACCATTATCATTACTATGTTTTATTATAAAAGAAGCATATTTATTTATGCAAATCTCATCTCAAGGTAGTGGTAATTTATGAAAATATTGATTTTTCCAAAAGTCTATACTATCATTTTTTAACTTTTGATATTCATGAAGAAATTTTTTAGAAAATTCTTCTAAATATCTTATGTCACATAATTTTAATTTTGACAAGATATAACTGGATTGACTATCCTGGTCTTTTTTATTAGTATAACCTCAAAATTCTGTTTTTAGAATTGAAGTTAACCCTTTTAGTAAATCTTTAGGGGTACTTATTTGATTAATAAGTTGACCCTTTTGTTCTTTTCCTTTCTCAGATTCTTCCCATCGTCTGAGAAACTGTAGAACATCCCCTTAAAATGTTCCTACAAAGTAATTTAAAAACTTTTCTTTTGACCAAACTGTACTGTTGTTGTTTACAACAATAGTCATAGATTGTGCCCAATCATCTATTGTTTTTTCATAGTCTGATAAATGAACATTAGTTAAGTCTAAATATATTCCTCCTTGAGCAACATTTCTTTTATTTAAATCATCAACCTTATAAGGTATAGGTATAGGTTGACTAGTTTCTCCTGGGGTTTCCAGTTTTATATCATTAGTAGCTATAGTTTCTATTTGATTACCTAATATTCTTGTTGTGTTTTCAACATTTTCATAGTTTTTATTAATAGATCTCAGATAATCATCTGTTTGAAGGTCTGAATCTATCTTTCTTTTACCATAAGGATCTGGTTTATCAATTTCCCTAGGTTTTGGTATTTCATAATCATATAGATCTGCTTGTTCAGTATCCATAGGTTCAGGAATTTCTATATTTTCTTCTGTTGAAGTGTTTTCTTCATCAGAATTATGACTAGTAACATTAATATCTACTTCTGAATTATTAGAACTACTATTATTATCGGTAGTATCATAATTTAACATATAGTGATAATTATACTTAGTAAATAGATCTTTATGTTTTTCATAAAGTTCTTCTATTAATTTTAAATATTCTACTTGCTCATTTTTATCTTCTGTTTTAGAAAATTGGTTTTTCCAATGTTCTATAAGAGTTTTATAAGAGTCAAAGTCATATTTTTCTTATTTTTTAACATTTTCTTATTTTTTCTTTTTTCATTTTTATTATAGGTTGAAGATTCATCCGAAAAATCATCTTCATCCGATAAAGCTAATATAACATTACTATTACCATAATATAAAGGTCCTAAATCTAAGTTCGATTCTAAATTATTATTATTAATAACTTGATCTAATTTATTATTAACATCAGATAAAAGTTCTTTAGATTTGTTGTTCAAATCTAAATCTGTTACTTCTCCTATATTATCTACTTTTTCTTCTATTTTACTGACTTTATGATATAATTTATTAAAATATATAGAAGTCATATCATTAAACTATTGATACCTTTACTAAGAGTCGAAACATTATTTTCATTCTTAGAGTCAATATGCATAGTATGATTACAAGTTTTATCTTTATACAAACAATCCATTTGTTCCATGTTATTTATCTTTGGTACCTAAAACCGTCTGTTATCTTTAATGTCTTCACAAACGCCTACAACGTCCCACTCGGACTCAAACGGAAACAAGAAGACAGAATCACAGATATATGGGTTTTAAGATAAACAACAGTGAAATAAACAAAATTGAAGATAAAAGATAGAAACTTACAATGAGTACTACGATATTAGAACTCCAGAAACCATTACTCCAGGGCTCCTCTGATACTAATTACTGGGGTGGAATGGGGCTATATGCACAAACGGAAGGCTATTATTGTATCATAGATCTTATTATACAAGAAGAAAGTAGGTAATTTACAAGAGAGAATATACAAAAGGATGATCAAGAAAGATTTCTTTGATTTCTTAAACAAGAGAGTATATCAAAGAAAACTAAAGTTGATCTAGGATTCGATCGAGATGCCTTGTTTAGGCTATAACAATGGCTATTTATAGTAAAAATTCTAAACTCTAACTCATTTACAATTGAAATCCGAACAGGATCCTGATAATATCCACAGAGAGTCCGTCTTTTTCTTTGGCTTGCAGTCAAACAGAGGCTTCTTACTAATTCTGAACAGGCTAGGAGAGGGCTTGGACAAAGTAGTGCGTGCCTTTTATGTGGGCATGATACCGAGGATTTTTTATGTCCTCCGTGATTGTTCGATGACTAAGGAAGCTTGGATGCTCGTTGTACCCACAGAGAGCTTTCCAGGTTTTTTTCTGACTCCTTTCAAATTTAGTTTTCCACTAATCTTTGTTGTCACGACAAGGTGTAGGATAAGGAAATTACTTGGTCATGCTTATTTGGGATAATCGCTTGGAGGATTTGGAAGAATAGGAATCTGTTCATTCTCCAAAATATCAATTGGACGGCCTATGAGATTATTAAAGCCTCTCTCAGTTGGGTGCAACATTTTGAACCTCTTTTAATTAGAGGCAAATCTATTACATTCAATTCAGAAATTAATCACCACTGTGCAGGAAATTAGGTTCACTTATTTTCTGATGGAGCAGTCACTAGAGAGTCTGGAAATGCTTCAGCGGGAGGCGTGGTTCGAGATCGGGTTGGTAATTGGATTTTGGGGTACACCCATTATTTGAGCAGATGCTCACCTTTGGAGGCTAAATTTGGGGTATCCTTAATGAAGTTCTCATTTTATTAAGCAAGGGTTATAAGAAAGTCCAGATTCAGACAGATAATCTTGAAGTGGTAAGGGTCTTGTCCATGGAAGAAACAGTGGATTCCGGCATTACTTTGCTCAGAAGAGTTAAACGTCTTTTGCGATCTGAAGGCCAATGGGATGTTAAGTATGTTCCTAGGGAGTGTAACTTAATTGCTGATCAATTGGCAAAGATCAGTCTCTCTTGACAGGCACCCCTCCAGGTTTTTGAAGTACCTCCTATCTTGGTGGCTATGGCTATCCAACAAGACAAAGCTTTTAGAGTTTATTAGGAGTTTTTAAGTTGTATTACTATTTTTTCACCAAAAAAAAAATACTTTTATATAGAAATCAATATTCCGAGCCAAACCCTCCAAATGTCGAGTCTGCGTCCTATACTTGTGGGTTATATAAAAAGAAGGAAAATAAGAGAGTGGGCTATGAAAGCTTGGTGTGAGTTTCATCACAAGTAAGCCGAAACAAAACAGTAGACAAAGCACTTTAATAATTCCAAGAATAAACACAATCACAAACACTTCAGATTAACTGTTTTTCACATTAAACACTTCACTATAAATTTCTTAGAATTCAAAATAACCATTATTGAAAAATAATTCAGAATATCATTTTTCTTTTCAGATTAACTCAACACAAGAATAATCTGTGTAACGATTAATCATATAGAAACATTGTTTATCGAATAATTTTCTATAGTAATTTCACACATATCAATATTTCAAGTCACACAGCAATGTACACATGTATATATCACTACACCAAAACAGACTTTTAGCGGCCTTTTTAGTGGCGTTTTAATGAAAAACGCCGCAAATATTATCCATTAGCGGCGTTTGAAAGAAAACGCCGCAAAAAGTTGAGCAATAGCGGCGTTTATTTCCAAAACGCCGCTAAAAAGGAGAAATAGCGACGTTTTTTTTCCCAAATGCCACTAAAGATCTGAGCATTAGCAGCGCTTTTAAAAAAATGCCGCTAAAGACCTGAGCATTAGCGGCATTTTTTCACAAACGCCACTAAAAGTTTTTCATATTTTTTTCTTATTCTTGCTTTGAATTATATTTTATTTTGATAATTCACTTATAAGCAATGAGAAATTTTCATTTTAGTTACTTAATTATGAAAAGTTACAAATTGCTAACTAAACAATTTAGAAGTTTTCATTTAAGTTACAAATTAAGCTATTAAAATTGATTTAGGGTTTAATGTTTAGTATGTTAATTTCATGGTTTAGGGTTTGTTATTTTTGTGTATGGGTTTAGTGTTTTAAAGTTTGTTGTTTGGATTTATTGTATAATGTTTAATATCTTAGTGTTTACCGGTATTAAGCTTTAAGTGTTAGTGGTTAGGGGTTAAGGTTTAGGGTTAGGGGTTTAGGGGGAAACAGTTAATGGGTTAGGGTTTTGAGTTTAAGGATTATGGTTTATGGTTTATGGGTTTAGGGTTAGGGGTTTTGGGGAAAATGGTTAATGTGTTATGTTTCTGAGTTTAAGGTTTATGGTTTAAGTTTAGGATTTTAGGGTTTAAGGTGTTAGCTATATGACCCAAAATTCTGAAACCGAAATCCCTCATGAGGGATTTATGGTTAATGTGTTAGCTATTAAAATATATGTTTTGTACTACACTAACATTGGCCACATGAATTCCCAAAAAGTTGTCTCAGATTATGGTTTAAGGTTTGCAGTTTAGAGTTTAGGTTTCGAGTTTTATGGTCTAAGATTTATGGTTTGGGGTTTTGAGTTTGAGCTTTAGGTTTTGGTGTTTGTGGTTTAGGGTATAATATTTAGGGTCTAAGGTTATGATTTAGGGATTAATCTTGGATTTTTTAGAATATAAATCAAAATAAGATAAATGTAAATTATTATTTTAAAAATATATATATCAAAATGGGTTAAATCCCAAAAGCATACATGAACAATGGTTTAGTGTGCAATTGTATACATGAACTTTAATTTGATCCAGATCTTGTAAAATATTAACACAATTATTGATATAATTAACATCATTTTTTATTTATATATTGCATACATAAAAATTTATATTTATTCAATATAAAAATATATTGATGTATTTATATTTTAAAATAATGTGTATGATTAAATCAAAATTAAAGTTTTAACTATACATTTAAACCACAATTAGAATTTCACATCTAGAATTACACATTAAACCAAAATTCATATATAATTCTAAGATGTATCTATATCAAAATTTAGGTGTATACATATAATTAAATGCCATTTATATAAAAATCTAAACAACTAATGTAGACCATACTTAAAAGAATAATGTTGATGTAAAAAGAAAGAAAAAAGAAGTTCCTAAAAGAGTTGATAATGGTAATTAAATTTTTAAAATTTAATAATAAAAAATTAAAAAATTAAAAACTTAAAATTTAATATTTAATACTCAATATAGGTTAAAAATTTAAAAGTTCAATACTCAAAATATTTAAACTCAATATAGGTTAAAAAGTTAAAAGTTCAATACTCAAAATATAATAAAAAAATTCAAAAAATAATAATCTCAACACAAAAATTTTGAAAGAAAGAAATAGAAAAATATAGGTTAAAAATGAAAAAATGGAGCTATAGTGGCGTTTTTAATAAAAACGCCGCAAAAATTCATACACACGGCGTCGTTTTTTCTCTGCTAAAAAATGGAGCTAAAAACCCTATAACCCCGATTTTTATTTCCCCCAACCCTAAATTTCCTAAGTCCCCAGAGTTTCCTTATATCGTTCCCCAAAATCCCCAAACCAAAATCCCCCAAATTGGTTTCCCCCGCCTTTCAATCCCCCAAAATCCCCCAAATTTCTAAGCTTTGATCTCTTTTGATGGTGTTTTCTGATCTTGGTTTTCTTGCAGGGAAAAAGGCTTGGGGAAAAGAGGGGAGCATGTAACATCCCGAAATTGGGCCTAGTAAGATTGGGCCCATTAGGCCTTGGACGTAGGAGTGTTTAAAATTTTTGAGAAACAAGAGAATGACATTATTTCAAGTTGGACTTATTAAGAAGATGATTTTAGAAAGTTACGGGATTCTATGAAGTTTCGGGTTCAAGTTGGGCCTTAGTAAAATTTTGTGTTTAAGCCTATTAAGGAGAGATAGTAAGTGGCATCAAGGCTTATGGAAATAAAAGAGTAAATTGCTAGCATAAATGAGCATATGGTAAGGAGGTTATGGCATCAAGTGAAGTACCTTGAGGGAAGAGGTTCAAATCCCATTGTGTGCAAATTTTGACTATTATTTTTGTACTCTTTCCCTAAATTTCGGCCAAGCTTGTAAATAAGGCAAAATTGGACTTTTAAATTATGCTAAGGTGGACTTATTGAATTATGGAAAGGTATGGTAAGGAAGAAAATAAGGGATTTTAGGTAAGGTGGACTTATTAAATTATGGAAAGTTATGGTAAGGAGGAAAATAAGGGATTTTAGGTAAGGTGGACTTATTAAATTATGGAAAGGTATGGTAAGGAGGAAAATAATGGATATTAGGTAAGGTAGACTTTTTAAATTATGGAAAGGTGGCTAAAGTTTATGGTAAGGAGGAAAATAAGGGATATTAGGTAAGGTAGACTTTTTTAAATTATGGAAAGGTGGCTAAAGTTTATGGTAAAGAGGAAAATAAGGGAGCATGCTGGTTTTTTTTAAAGTTTTGGGTGGGTAAATTTTGGCTTATTTGCAAAGGCATGGACGGTTGAGGTGAAGGAGAGGGTAGCTGAATTTGCTTTAGTCATTTGGTAGGATTTTTGGTGCTTGATAGGCCTAATTTTCTTTTGACATCCTTTTGTGTTCTTTTCTCCAACTTCTCCTCTCATTGCCACAACTTCAAGTCAATACCGAACCTCTCAATCCATAATCACTCCTTCATAAATTCTTTCTCATTTGGGTAGACACTCTTTTCTTCGATTAAATCGTGTTCTAAGTGGATGGCCGTGTATCATTCTAGCCATAAGTCAAGTGGTGGAAATCGAATCCAATGTCAACAAGGTAGGGAGTTCTTTATGGATTATTTGATATCGCTCATTATTCGATTGGTTGCTAAATGGATTAATAGTTTGGGCTAATTGGTCACGATAGGAATCAAATCGCCCGATCATCTATCCCTCGTAATAAGTGACTCGGATTTTTGGTGCCGCGGAGAGCATCGCGTTACGGATTCCGAATAAGGTGTGTAATCTCATACCCTTCCATATACATATTTGAAATGTGTGTAATCTCACACTTCTCTGAAAGTTTGTATGAAATATGCTGCTAATCGGTCGAAATACCGAAGAAAACTAAAAACCGGCATCCGTGATCACTCAGGCGTGCGTATGATTGTAGTGGTAATCGTATTTCGTAATAAAACAGTTTCAGTTAGAAGCAGTGATGTGTTTTAGAAAAATCACTAAAAATAGGAGAAAAGGAAGTAGAAAGTGAATAAGATACCAAATTAAAGCTTACTGTGTCTATTTTAATATGGAAGAAATAGAGAAGGAAAAGGAATTTTATATTCTGAGATATCTTGATTTTAGTGAGACTGGTTCTGATTAACTTCGGGGTTCACTGATCTGTTTTGGAAAAATCATATAAAATTGTAATAAATGAATTATGGGTTATAATTTATATGTATAGATTCCTTAGTGAGCCTATTTTCAAGAGAAACAAGTTGGAACAGTATATGAAAACCGTACAGTGAGATATTTGAAATTAAGGTAAGAGAGGTCAGAATCATTGGACAGTGAAACAAGGGAAAATTTAAGGAATAAACTGTACTAAATGGCTAGGCCAAAAATTCTGGCAAAATTAAAGTAAGAAGATATATGAGTCTAGTTTCAAGGAAATTTTACGGATCTAAATTTTGAGTTTCCTAACTCGAGTTATAGTCAATTTAGTCAGTATGACGCAGATGGACAGTTTTAAATTTTTATGCCCAAATTAGTAGTTAAGTCCAGAATTACGAAATTACCCCATTTGGGCCTAAAATGGATTTTTGACCCAATAGTTCCGAAGAGACCCAAATAGAATTCTATGCCACTCGAGGCGATAGTAGGCCTTCGGAAACACCGTTGAATATGAAATTACCGAATCACCCTTGGAGGGTAAATTATCGAATTACCCTTGGTGGGTAAAACTATCGAATTTACCCTTAGACGGTAAATTACCGAACTGCCCTTGGTGGGTAAAACTACCGAAATTACCCTTGGAGGGTAAATTACCGAATTACCCTTGGTGGGTAAAACTACCGAATTTACCCTTGGACGGTAAATTACTGAATTGCCTTTGGTAGGTAAAACTACCGAAATCCTTGGAGGGTAAATTACTGAATTACCCTTGGTGGGTAAAACTACCGAATTTACCCTTGGACGGTAAATTACCGAATTTCCCTTGGTAGGTAAAACTACCGAAATTACCCTTGGAGGGTAAATTACCGAATTACCCTTGGTGGGTAAAACTACCGAATTTACCCTTAGAAGGTAAATTACCGAATTACCCTTGGTGGGTAAAACTACCGAATTTACCCTTAGAAGGTAAATTATTGAATTACCCTTGGTGGGTAAAACTACCGAATTACCCTAAGAGGGTAAATTACCAAAATACCCTTGGAGGGTAAATTACCGAAATACCCCTGGGTTGCGAAATTACTGAAATACCCTTAGAGGGTAAATTACCGAAATACCCTTGGAGGGTAAATTACCGAAATACCCCTGGGTTGCGAAATTACTGAAATACTCTTAGAGGGCAAATTACCGAAATACCCTAGGAGGGTAAATTACCGAAATACCCCTGGGTTGCGAAATTATTGAAATACCCTTAGAGGGCAAATTACCGAAATACCCTAGGAGGGTAAATTACCGAAATATCCCTGGGATTGCGAAATTACTGAAATACCCTTAGAGGGAAAATTACCGAAATACCCTAGGAGGTTAAATTACCGAAATACCCCTGGGTTGCGAAATTACTGAAATACCCTTAGAGGGCAAATTACCGAAATACCCTAGGAGTGTAAATTACCGAAATACCCCTGGGTTGCGAAATTATTGAAATACCCTTAGAGGGCAAATTACCGAAATACCCTAGGAGGGTAAATTACCGAAATACCCCTAAGATTGCGAAATTACTGAAATACCCTTAGAGGGCAAATTACCGAAATACCCTAGGAGGGTAAATTACCGAAATACTCCTGGGTTGCGAAATTACTGAAATACCCTTAGAGGGCAAATTACCGAAATACCCTAGGAGGTTAAATTACCGGAATACCTAAGAGGTTAAATTACCGAAATACCCCTGGGTTGCGAAATTACCAAAATACCCTTGGGTTGTGAAATTACCGAATTACCCTTAGTGGGTAAAATTGCCGTTATACCCCTATGGGTTGATTAGCACGACTGTGTGTGTATTCTGTTTATCTGGTTATGACGGTAGTCTATTTCATACATCGTTATGAAATGTACTTTGCATACATGACATACTACATGGGTTGGGTTATGTAATTGGAGGAAGTGATGGATTTGTTAGAGTCGCACGAGTCACCCGAGATGACTGTGGACTCACCGATTTGATTTTTAGGGTCGCACGAGTCACCCAAGATGACTGTGGACTCACTGATTTGATTTTTAGGGTCGCACGAGTCACCCGAAATGACTGTAGACTCACCGATTTGATTTTCACTCACCTATTTGATTTTTAGGGTCGCACGAGTCACCCGAGGTGACTGTGGACTCACCGATTTGATTTTCACTCACCGATTTGATTTTTAGGGTCGCACGAGTCACCCGAGATGATAGTGGACTCATCGATTTGATTTTTAGGGTCGCACGAGTCACCCAAGATGACTGTGGACTCACCGATTTGATTCACTCATCGATTTGATCTTTAGGTTCGCACGAGTCACCCGAGATGACTGTGGACTCACCGATTTGATTTTAACTCATCGATTTGATTTTTAGGGTCGTACGAGTCACTCGAGATGACTGTGGACTCACCGATTTGATTTTAACTCATCGATTTGATTTTTAGGGTCGCACGAGTCACTCGAGATGACTGTGGACTCACCGATTTGATTTTCACATGGATTTGATTTTTAGGGTCGCACGAGTCACCCGAGATGACTGTGGACTCACCGATTTGATTTTAACTTATCGATTTGATTTTTAGGGTTGCACGAGTCACCCGAGATGACCGTGGACTCACCGATTTAATTTTCACTCACCGATTTGATTTTAACTTATAGATTTGATTTTTAGGGTTGCACGAGTCACCCGAGATGACCGTGGACTCACCGATTTAATTTTCACTCACCGATTTGATTTTTAGGGTCGTACGAGTCACCCGAGATGACTGTGGACTCACCGATTTGATTTTTAGGGTTGCACGAGTCACCCGAGATGACTGTGGACTCACCAATTTGGTTTTTAGGGTCGCACGAGTCACCCGAGATAACTGTGGACTCACCGATTTGATTTTCACTCACCGATTTGAAATATGGCTTTATGCCCAGTTCGATATATGGCTTTATGCCCAGTTTTATATATGGCTTAATGTCTAGTTTGGTGTGTTGGCGGGGTGGGTGACTAAAGCTCCCCACAGGTGTGTTGGTTAGTACTGGTGGTGTGTAGCGGATGGAAATACTAGGCTTGGTTTGGGAACTGCATTTCATATTCATGTTAAAATTGATACATCATTATTATTATTGAAAATGGGCTAGGCCCAAAATATTGTTAATTGGATTACGACCCAATGGATAACGGTAAGGGGACTACACACTGAGTTCTTGTAACTCACCCCCTTTCTCTTAACCTTTTCAGGTAATGCTCAGTGACGTGGACTTGGGCCATGGATGACTCGGTGGAGGCCATACTTCAGAAATGGTTTATTTGGACTTCAGACTTCTTTCTTGTTTATTTTATTACTCTACTATTTTGGGTTAAATGTTGTAATAAGGCCTCGGATTTTCTTTCAAAATGCTTCTGCAACTCTATTCCCAAACATCCCATTTTCGTAAATTGTTTATTTCAAATATGTTTTCACAACCAAAAAGGTCTTTAAAGATAATTACGTTTTCAAGTAAATAACAATTGCTTAAGTGTTTTGGGTTTTAACAAAGAGGTTGTAATTCTCAAACAAGTTTTTAACAATCTCAAAGATGGTTTGAAAAAAAAAAAACTTCCATGTGACACACCAGATTCGGGCTTAACTTCTAGGCCGGGTTTGGGGTGTTACAGAGCAGTGGACTAAAGTTATATTTCTTGTTCAGGTATGAATATTTACATTAACTGTGTATTGGCCTTTTCATGTATTTTTTTTAATTTCAGATAGATACCTAAGTTTTCTCTTCCTGTATATGCATAATGTGATGCAAGCCAAGAACAAACGTTTCAATCAGAGCGAGTTTCGGGTTTGGTGCGCGTCAAATGAGCCGTCACTTCGGCTCCCAAAGTGTAGAAAATCGTCATCAATCTTGTAAGTTTACAAAACCTTTTTCTTGTTTTTGCTTAGCAGAGTAATTTTTGTAATATCCGCTGAGCAGAATACTTTTCCTCTCTGTTTTTAGTTGATATATGCTTCTTTCTCCTGTAAATTTTATCTACTCTGTTTCCTTTTATTCTGATTTTTACCTATTATTATTATTATTATTATTATTATTATTATTATTTTTCTATTTTCTCGTCCTCCTTTTCAATCTGTGTTCCTTTCCATTTGTTTCCTGACATTTCTTTTTTAAATTTGGTGTAAGCGCATGCCAAAATAACATACTATTCAACAGGATGTTGAAATCCCGTTCTTCATCGGATTGTGATTTCAGGTATGAATTTCACCTCTTAATTTTTTGGTTTGGTTTCTAAGTGAAGAAAATCGGCAGAAATTTGTTTCAAACTTGACATTTATCTTTGTTTTTGTAAATAATTACTACTCGACCTGTGAATTTGTTTTTGTAAATTTGTTTGGTCTCTGTAGAAATCACTTTTAAAAATTTGGGAGTCCAAATGCCTGTGAAATTGGATAGGCTCATCGCTTTATATGAAGTAACATGGAGATGGAGTTAACTATCAAAGGAGTCATCTCATTATCTTGGCTTTCAGTCCAATATTATATTTTCCTGTCTAGTTGGTCCGTAAAAGCCTCAATTATGTTTATCAACATTTTATGATTATGCTGGCTGGAGAAGATGGTGAAAGACATCTATGAATTTTGCTTATGGATACTTATAAAGTTTAATCTGTGTTCCTTCTATTTTAGTTTTATTTATTTATTTTGGTTGTGTGTGAATCTCTGTTTTAATCTCCAGAGTTTCTTTTTAGTATCGTTAGAGGACTGCCGATTTTATTTCTCTAGAAGACTAAAAATCATGATTTTAACCTCTTTGTAGGGTCCTTATTCGGCCACATCCTGCAATTGGCGTTTAGTTCATGGGATGGTTGTTGTTTACCTTGTTGCACTCACATTTTTGCTTTTTCAGGTTAGTTTCCTTACGTTCAGATTTCCAACTTTTTCTATAATGTTTGCCCATTGCAATGCTTATTCATTTATATTGTATGTGCATCTTTTTTGAGGAAATAGGTTCATATTTATATTCATCTATAGTAGCTTTTTCATGTGTTCTTGGCTGTACTGCACCTGGACTCTTTTATATCTTATGACTCACGATTGTTAGAGTAACTACCACCTTAACACCCACGTCACAGTTTAAAGCTTTTGTCTTTTGATATTGTTAAGTGCTAACATGTCATCAGTTAAATAAACACTCACATACAACACACAAACTGTCATACATAGTTGAATATATTATTGGTGATAGTTACTCTCGACTCTGTTTTCCAGAAGCGTGATGATGTTAGGCAGTTTATGAAGTTTCTCCATCCTGACCTTGGTGTTGGTACTGCTTTTGACTCAAAGTCTTCTAGTTTCATGCTTGTTCTGCTATTATTAATATATATTGAAGTTTCTTGATTATTTTTTGCATCTTCATGCAGAGCTTCCAGAAAGATCCTATGGTGCTGATTGTTGCATATATATTCCTGAAAACCCCACAAGCAGGTTTAAAAATATTTATGTATGGATCTTCTTGCTCCACTTGGCTTTTGTGTTTTATTCTACTTCTTTTACCTCTTTTTCTTTAGTTTTTTATTTTAGTTGTATGATTGAGCCTACTATATGTTTCTTGATGCAAATTATGTGAATATATATTATTTTGTACTTATAACTTTTGTTATGCATAAAAAAATATTTCTAGGAAACACTATTTGATGAATTTGTAGTAGCCCACATCTTTGGTTGGTGGGGCAAGGCCATTTTAATCCGCAATCAGCCACTTCTCTGGGTCCTCTCAATTGGATTTGAGTTGATGGAGGCTAGTTTTTTGAATGGACACACATTGTTTTTCCTTTTGTTCTCTCATTTCTCCTTGCACGTCCTTGCTGTCTGTTTTGCATCGATAAACTAACTACTATGATGGCATATACAGTTTACCTTCCAACACATGCTACCCAACTTTAATGAGTGCTGGTGGGACAGCATTATTCTTGATATTTTGACATGTAATTGGTTTGGTAAGATCTTGCATTGCTATATCTGTTCCCTTTTGTATTTTTTTGTTCTTTTGTTAATCTTTGTGCTGTAGGCTGTAGCTTACAGGATTGTCTGCTTTTAAATCATAGAAGTGCGCTCAAGCAACTGAATAATATATATATAAGTTGATTGACCTGGTTTGGGAATTCTCTATTTTTAGTTCCATTTTATATCTATTCGAATGTTTGTTAGAAAGTTTGTATGTGATTTGATAAAATAAAATAATTTCTAGTTAGGAATCATATTTTCTTCTTTGATATTTTAAAGTAGGAAATTTCCTCCATTTCAGACCAGTTCTGGGGTTCCCAGCTCCTATTATTTTGGTCATTATTTGGTTTTGGTTGTATGATGAAAGTTTTCCTGGTTCTGCTGTTTTTTCATGGATTTCTTGATGCTTCTATGACAAATTCATAAACTGGTTCACAAGGTTGCGATGTATTAACACTTTATCCATTACTAGAATAGTAGAACTGATGCACACCGACCACATCGGTGAAACAGGAAAGGCAGTATTCTTTTTCATGGTAAAAAGGTAGTTTTAACTGAACAAGAGGACACGTGATTAAAAAAGAACTTAAATCGGATCCCATTCATAGTACCTTAGGAAGGCAAAATGATTGAACAACTAGTATTATTATTTTTGGTGAGCCGTATAACTCTTATTTTAATTATGTTACTTTTTCTTAGTTAGATTTTTATGTAATTTTAATATCCAAGTTTGTGTTACATAACTCTGTGACACAAAACTGTTACTCCTTGAATATAATAGTAGTATAAATGTGGGGTTGGGAACTCTTTTGTAGACCTTAATATGATAGTAGTTGTCTACTTTACTGTATTATTGTGATCTCACGGGCTAAGTCTGCTCTGCTTTTTGTTTTGTTAGTTGATGGTGTGGAATTAAAGAGTTAATGATTTTTCAGCCTATCATGTCAACATATTTGATTTGCTTGTAGGTATATGGGCTGGAATGCATACTGTTAGGTACTTTGATGGGAAAACTTATGAGTGGGTTGGTATAAGTCGCCAGCCTAACATTATTGGCAAAGTATGTTCCTTGCTATGTAATTACTTTTTTATAAATTTAAAATTGCAACAATAACTGTGGAAATTATTTTATAATATTTTCAACCTCATGTTTCTCATATTTTTCACTTGGCTTGGGTTAACCCTTTAAATGCCGCCTTGTTAGAATTTTTGAATCTTTCGTAGGGCAAATATAGTTCAAAATTTTTCAAGTCATGCAATGGTCATTGCTGTTTGCTATTGTCAGGTTAAACGAACTTTAGGACAATTTATACCAGCACAGTGGGACAAAGATGAATGGCATCCGCTGCTTGGTCCAATGCGTTTCGTTCATGTTCTGAGCCTTTGCATTGTGTTTTTGACAATAGAACTTAATACATTCTTTCTGAAGTTCTGTCTGTGGATTCCTCCTAGAAACCCTGTGATTGTGTATAGGTTGATCTTGTGGTGGCTAATAGCAATACCAACAATTCGTGAGTACAACTCATACCTCCAAGACCGGTACTCTCCCTTTCTCTCCATTTGTTTTGGATACACATATATATTGTGCCAGAAAAATGTTTGATATCCCCAATGCAGAAATTTCTTGTCTCACTTGAACACTTGGTCCTTTTTTTTTTCTTTTTCCTTCCTTCCAGGAAACCTGTGAAAAAAGTTGGAGCATTTGGTTGGCTTTCCCTTGCAATTTGCATTGTTGAGCTTCTCAATTGGCATCAAGTTTGGACATGGTATGTCCGAAATCCCAGACATAGATAGAGTCTTTGGATTATGTTAATTGTTCCTAAGATTTTATTGAATGTCCGAAATCTCATCAGGTTTATATCCAAAGGCGATGCCACAATGGTTGGTTGCAGTTCAATGATAGCGATGGTGACCGGCTTGGTTGGTTTACACTATGGGCATATAATTGTTCACTTTAAGGTGACATTTCCTTTTCCATGTTTTGCTTTTATATTCTCTCACTGATCTTATCAATGAATTAGTGTTTAAAATACAGGATCATGCGGACCGAATTCGTCTCTGGTTGATACCATCTTCAGCTTTTCTAGTCTTGGGCCTTGCCTTGGACATTTTCGGTAAATGGTTATTTAATATGTCGAGAATCTTTGAAAGATGGTATCAACTCATTCTTGAGTTTCTATGCAATGAATGCTTATGTCAGGCTGCAAAGTTTCTTCTTGATTTCTCTGCTAAAATTGGATTTGAATGCTTTGAAATATTGATGCATCTTGGAGAGTTTTCGGGATGGAGGGTACCTTCCTTTCTCAGGCAACTTTTGATAAACTTAGATTATGTTCTGCGTACTTAATACTATTTGTAACTTTTCATGTTTGTGAACTTATAGAGGAAGGTTTATGTATGTATTATGCATTGACATGTATATTGGAAATTGACATCTAATAGCCATTTTAATTTTTGGGAATGGATTTGTGGTGTTTTTATAATATTTTAATTTTTTTTATTTTTATGATCTTTAGCGGCGTTTTTTAAAAAAGCGCCGCTACAGACCATGACTTTTAGCAGCATTTTCTATAAAAGCGCCGCTAAAAGTCGTGATCTTTAGCGGCGTTTTCTATAGCGACGTTTTTTGCGGCGCTTTTAAAGGCCAAAAAAAATGCCGCATAAAGTCTGTTTTCTTGTAGTGTTTATATATCATCTCAAAAATCACAATTTTGTATGCACATATTTTTATTAATGCCATACGATTTTGGTTTGTCAGAAAAATCCTAACCCACCGCTACAAATTACATTGGGAGTTCCTCAGAACTCCATCCACCAACACACTGACTTTGTGGCTAAATCGCTACTAGGTAGTAGATGACAACTGCCATAAGTTACAATCAACACAACAGTATTGCGGATGAAAGTCGTCACATGACTGTGGATGTACAACAAAATCTTGCAAATAGAATTTACTTTTGGCTGTGGATACATAGCAAGTACTGTCGTAGATAGGATCTACTATGGCTATGGGTACACATCAATACCCCGCGGATGGAATCCATCTCTGGCTGTGAATACACAACAATTTGCAGATACAAACTGTTGCATGGCTTGTGACTTGCACAACCATTTTTATTTTGCAGATAAACTGCTAGATACTTTCTTCATTCATAACGTTACACCCCATGCAATGCATTATGGTATGTTCATAACAACTTCATACGATAGCAATTAATATGCATATAATAGATCAATACAGTAGCATTTAATATGCCTTTAACGAAACAATACAGTGGTAAACAATATGCTCATATCAGTTCGATTCAGTAGCTGTCACGAGTAAAATTTGCTCGGGCGATAATTGAGAAAATTATTGAAAATTTGAAAACATGGTTTTGATTTAAAAAAAAGGAGTCGCCACCGATCTTTTCCTGGGTGTGATCGGACACCTATTAAAATTTCTTTTTAAAGAAACAAATATTTTTTGAAAGTTTCTAAAAAAATGAGAGTCCATTTTAGATCTACATAAAAATCCAGAGAAAATTAGGGTCCAGAGTCGGTTACGTATGAGGAAGGTATTAGCACCCTCGTGACACCCAAAATTGGTATCTCGTTAAACGCGTGTTATTTTAATTTTCAAAATACGAGTTCAATTTAATATTTAATTGTGATCCAATTGAAAATCGAGAATTTTGACAAATCACATATTATTGTGTTATAATATTTTTTTTTAAAAAAAGCGAAAAAAAAAGACAATCTACTATTATTGTTACTTTATCTATCAATTTAAAAAAAAACAATTTAATATTTGATCGTGATCTGACGTTGTTTATTGTTTACTTAAAAAGGCGATCATTGCAATAAATTGCAAATTAGCGTACTATATATATATATATATATGTATATGTATGTATGTATTTTTTAAAAAAATGAAATTTTACTAATTTTGGAATAAAGATTTATTATTATTATTTTTTAAAAAATTTGAATTTTCTAATTTGGTGTTCTATATTCAACACAAAATCAAAGATGTCCACCTAACATAGCAGTGAGATCGATGATTTAATGCTAAACCAATTCGTTGCTTTAAAAATTGAATTTATTAAAAATTAAATTCTGTAAATAAAATCACACAATAATATTTGAAAAAGCCCATAAAAATGTTAATATAATTGAAATAAGACAACATTAAAAATATAGACTAAATGGGTAAATAAAGAAGGTGTCAAGACTATACCAAAGCCCAAAGTAATCGGCCGCTAAAATCAACCCGTTTCCCTTCCTTTGGGCTGCTGAAATGGGTTCAAGATGGAGTGGGCCTGCATTGATTTTGGGCCGCTGTTGGTAAGTGTGTGTTGGGCTAACTTCTATTTTTTTCTTCTTTTTCTCCCTTTTTCCTTCTATTTTCGTGAGTCACCTTCTTCTTCTTCTCACACCGTCGACTCTTTCGGTCTGGTGGTGCGCCGACCAATACGCCGCTCCTTTTCACTTCCCTTTTTTCCTTTCTTCTCTCCGCTCTCTTCTATCTCTCTTTCTCTTCTTATTTTATTTATTTATTTATTTATTTTGCTCAAGTTTCCTTGATTGCCAATTGGATGTTTTTTTTATTGAAGTGTTGGTGATGGTTGATAAGGTGGAAAATGGTGGTGGGCTTGATATGGGTGGTGATGGTGAGATATTGAGAATTGATTTTTACTTGATTTGCTCCGAAAAAATCCTCGATAGCCGAATGTTATGGGGGACTTTGTGGTGGATTGCCGAATGTTCCGGGGGTCCCTCTTTTGGTGTGATTTTCTCCTTTTATACTTGTTTTCTTTACTTTTTCCCATGTTTTTACAGGTAGTGGTTGAAGGAAGAGCCTTCACCCATGCTGGCGGCCGAAAAATCCGGGGAGCAGGTGCTCAATTCACGTGATGTCGCCAGAAGGACCAAATCGTAAACGCAGTGAAACTAATGGGGTTGAAACATAATTTTGAGAAAGTTGAGGGGTCAAAGTGTAATTTTGGGTAAGATAATGGGTTAAAATGTAATTTTGGAAAAGATGAGGGGTCAAAATGAAATTTTGGAAAAGTTTAGGGGTTAGTGTAATTTTAAAAAAGATTAGGGGTCAAAATATAATTTCAAAATTTTTGTATTTTTATTATTATTGAAAATTAACATATATATATATATATATAATATTAATGGGCCAAAGCCCAAAGCTAAGTCCCAATGGGCCTTGAATTTTGAAAAAATTTAAAATACGAGACGTGGACAAAATTTAGTGATTACAGCTACCCCTTTTTTGCTCGTCACTGTGAATCAAAGATAGAGCAAAGACTTCAAAGAACTGAATTTTGTTCGACTATCCCACGGTCCTTTTTATTGTTATTAAAAGACAAAAATCGAAAATAGGTCGGCATACAGTCCGAAGCCCAACTCACTTCTCGGATTATGAGTCGATTTTTGGAAAACAGAAATTGAAAATACCTCGGAGTGTGACTCGAGGCTCAACTTACCTCTCGCATTATGAGTTGATTTTTTTTTTAAAAAATAGAAATTGAAAGTACCTCGGCATGTGACCCGAGGCTCAACTCACCTCTCGCATAATGAGTTGCTTTCAAACTGAAATTGAAAAATACCTCGGCGTGTGACCCAAGACTCAACTCACCTCTTGCATTATGAATTGATTTTTTTTAAAAGGAAATTGAAAAAATACCTCGGCTTGTAACCCGAGGCTCAACTCACCTCTCGCATTATAAGTTAATTTTTTTTGAAAAAGAAATTGAAATTGAAACTGAAACAGAAATTTAAAATACCACGGCATGTGACCCGAGGCTCAACTCACTTCTCGCATTATGAGTTGAGTTTTTTGGAAAAACTGAAAAAATAATTGTTTTTAAAATATCAGGATTTCAAAACATATAATCTGGTGGAACTCAAATGTATTCTTTTTCCTTGATTCAGTACAGCTATCATCAAAACCCCTTGCTCTACTGGAGTACCTGTATATGTCATGCATGATGTTATCATGATATACACGTGTTTGTCTTAAATGCTTTTGTGCCTACATGATTATGCCATGTGCCTTGGGCTTGTTTGTCATATATCTCTTTTCGTTACGATTTTCATGATGACCTGCATTCATTGCTTCGATTCTTGACTTTCCTTTCAGGTTTTGTACCCGTCCTCAAGCTTTACAAGTAATCTGGGTTTCTCGTATATCACCTTTTTGCCCCTTATTGAACTTTGTCCTTGCTTTGAGGCTCTTCTACGTACCAAATTCTCATCCGGGTAATGCTCAACATTCCTTTTGTTTAGAGTATGTCATTTCACTATTTATTATTTAAATAAACCATACATAAGATGCATGAAAATGACAAAGTAGGTATGAAAGGGATATCTCACGTTCATATTTATTTCAAAAGCAACAATCAAAGAAAGTTGACCAAGAATAGTTAAAAGCATCATAAAGAAAAGAAATCACATTCAATGGCTACAAATGCTCTAGATATTCAACGCATGAACTTTTCCATGTTTCTTAGTCAAGGATCTTTTCGAGCGTGGCTTCTTATGTAGAAGATTTCGAGCTTCCGAGAATGCTCCAAATATTATAATCTCGCCATTTGACTCCCTGTTCAAATCGCCTTTCTCCTTAAGCCCAAATCTGCTTTATTAGGACGCCCTTTTGGGTTTTCATCCTAATCTTTTTTGTTTACCAAGATGCCCTTTTCGGGTTTTCATCTTGACGGTTCTTTTTTTAGGCATAGTACTTTTTCACGGCATCTGATTTCGCTGGATTAGGTAACTCCTTCCTATCCATCTCAGTGAGAATCAAAGCTCCACCCGAGAAGGCCTTCTTTACGACGTATGGCCCTTCCCAATTTGGTGCCCATTTTCCTCGAAAGTTTTTTTGTATTGGGAGAATCTTTCTCAGTACAAGTTCTCCCTCGCGGAATTTTCTTAGCCGCACCTTCTTGTCATGGGTCGTGATCATTCTCTTCTGGTACATTTGTCCATGACAGATTGCCTTCAAGCGTTTTTCTTCAATAAGATTTAGCTGGTCATATCGAGCTCGAACTCATTGTGATTCCTCTAGTTTCAACTCCATTAAGATTCGTAGAGAGGGGATTTCAACTTCGATGGGCAGCACAGCTTCCATTCCATAGACCAGAGAGAAAGGAGTTGCTCTCGTAGATGTCCGCATAGATGTGCGATATGCATGCAAAGCGAATGGTAGCTTCTCGTGCCAGTCTTTATATGTCTCGGCCATTTTCTTAATAATCCTCTTAATAGTTTTGTTAGCCGCTTCTACTGCTCCATTCATCTTTGGGCGATAGGGTGAGGAATTATGATGCTTTATTTGAAATTGCTCGCACTTTCTTTCATCATCTTGTTGTTCAAATTTAAAGCGTTATCTGAAATGATTCTCTCAGGCAAACCGTATCGACATATGATTTCCTTTTTTAAGAACCTGCAAACTGCAGTCTTCGTCACATTAGCAAACGAAGCGGCTTTTACTCATTTTGTGAAGTAATCTATAACCAAAAAAATGAATCGATGTCCATTAAAAGCTTTTGGGGGAAATTGGCCCTATAACATCCATGCCCCACATAGAAAAAGGCTATGGAGAAGTCATGACATGAAGAGGCGAAGGGGCTGCATGAATTTTATCGCCATTAATTTGACATTTGTGGCACTTTCGTGCATAACTAATGCAGTCGTTTTCCATCGTCAGCCAGTAATAACGAGTCCCATAATCTGCCTAGCCATAGTGAAACCATTGGCATGCGTCCCACAAATTCCTTCATGGACATCTTCAAGTATTTTTCTGGCTTCAATAGCATCCACGCATCTCAGAAGCACTTGATTTTTTCCTCTTTTGTATAGGATATCCCCATCAAGAACAAATCCCAGTGCTATTCTTCTAATTGTTCTTTTGTCGTTCTCATTTGCTTGCTCGGGATACCTTTGATTCTTGACATATTCTAAGATATCATGGAACCATGGCTGTCCATCTGTCTCTTTTTCAATGCTAAAACAATGTGCAGGGACCTCATATATGCTCATTTGGAGAGGCATTATTTCAGTTTCTCTGTTTGCTTTGAACATTGAAGCCAAAGTGGCCAGGGCATCAGCCAATTGGTTTTCTTCTCGTGGGAAGTAATTAAAAGTCACTTCTTTGAATTCTTTAATCAGTTCCGCAACTAGATCGCGATATTTAACTAATTTCAAATCTCTCACTTCCCAATCTCCACGGATTTGGTAAATCACCAACGCTGAGTCCCCGTACACCTCAAGATTTCGATGTTCTGTTCAATAGTTGCACGCAGTCCCATGATGCAAGCCTCATATTCCGCTATGTTATTGGTACAAAAGAAATTTAATCTGGCAGTGAGCGGATAATGGTTCCCTTCTGGTGACACTAAGACTGCTCCAATCCCATGCCCCAATGCATTCGATGCACCATCAAAGCTCATCTTCCATGATTTCTCTTTTGACGACTCACATTCTTTTTCTGTAATGCACATCAAGTCTTCATCTAGGAAATCAAATCTCAATGGCTCGTATTCCTCCGTTTTTCGAGTTGCTAAGAAGTCAGCTATTGCGCTCCCCTTTATCGACTTTTGGCTCACATAGACGATGTCGTACTCCGATAGTAGGATCTGCAATCGTGCCATTCTTCCTGATAGTGCAGGTGATTCCATCATGTACTTTATTGGGTCCAGCTTTGAAATTAACCATGTCGTATGATACAACATATATTGCCTGAGCCTCCGAACTACCCAAACCAAAGCGCAACAGAATTTTTCAATTGACGAATACTTTGCCTCATACTCTGTGAACTTTTTGCTGAGATAGTAAATCGCCTTTTCTCTTTTCCCCGACTCATCATGTTGCCCCAGTATGCAACCCATTAAATTTTCGAACACAGTCAAATACAATATTAACGGTCTTCCGGGAGTTGGCGGTACTAGCACCCAGGGGCTAGACAAATACTGTTTTATCTTGTCAAAAGCCACTTGGCTCTCCTCGTTCCATTCTCCCGGATTATGTTTTCGAATGAGTCAAAATTGGGTCACACTGGTTGGTAAGTTGAGCAATAAATCGAGCGATGTAGTTCAACCTCCCTAAAAATCCTCTGACTTCTTTTTGTGTGCACGGAGGTGGTAGTTCTTGTATGGCTTTTATATTATCTGGATCAACCTTAATATCTCTCTTGCTAACAATTTAGCCTAGTAATTTTCCTGAAGTAACCCCAAACGTACACTTGGCTAGATTAAGTTTCAGCTGGAACTTTTTTAGTCTTTCGAACAACTTCCTGAGGTTCCCAATATGCTTTTTTTCTCCCCAAGATTTGGCAATCATATCATCGACATAGACTTCTATTTCTTTGTGCATCATGTCATGGAACAACATCACTATGGCCCTCTGATATGTTGCCCCAGCATTCTTTAATCCGAACGACATTACCTTATAGCAGAATGTCCCCCACATCGTTACGAAGATAGTTTTCTCCATATCCTCGGGAGCCATCTTTATCTGATTATAACCCGAAAATCCATCCATGAAAGAAAACAATGAATGTTTTGCTGTGTTATCCACCAAAGTATCGATGCGTGGCAAGGGAAAATTATCTTTAGGACTTGCTCGATTCAAATCGCGATAATCCACGCACATTCTTACCTTGTCATCTTTTTTGGGTATTGGGACTATGTTAGCTACCCATTCTGGGTATTTGGAGACTTGTAGGAAGCCAGCATCAAATTGTTTCTTAATTTCTTCTTTTATCTTTAACAGTATTTCAGGTCTCATTCGTCTTAGCATCTATTGAATAGGTTTGCATTCTGGTTTCAGTGGGAGTCTATGGACCACTACATCCTCGTTCAAACCTGGCATGTCCTAATACGACCATGCAAATACATCTTTGTACTCATGAAGCAAGGCAATCAAATCATGTTTGGTGTTATCTGAAATGGAAGTCCCAATCTTCACTTCTTGTCTCTTTCCTTCATTTCCCAAATTTACCGTCTCAACCGATTCTTGATGGGGTAAAATCTGTTTATCTTCTTGTTCTACCATTCTTAGTAAGTCAGGAGACGAGACATAATCTTTAGCATTTTCTTCAGCTTCGAATTCTCCTAAACAAATAGTTTTCTCTAAATTGATTTCAAGACTTGTAACGGGGTTGCTCATGTCGTTGATATCAGAGCACTTGAAAGTTGAATGGAAAAGAAAATTATAGAGGAGCATCAAAGTATTGGAACCAACAAGCATAATGTTATGGCATGATATGAGATACATGTAAGGACAGGTTATGAGAAGAGGGAATAATTATGAAGTTAATGAGAATGAAAAGACCATGATAAAATGCATCTCCATTAATGTTCATTTAAATGATAAAGAGCAAACATAAGCTCTTACAAAAAATCCCACTATTACTTAGGGGCATACAAAAAGAGAGAGTTAACATTGAGCATTACTCTGGAGAGGACTTAGAAACTACAAGAAGATCCACAGCAGTCCAATTGTTCAAAACAAATCCAGGAGGACCAGGGCGTATCATTGAAACATCTTTAATTGCATCATCCCCTTTTCAATAACATTTATACTAATGTTCTAAAAACCCTTTTCAATCAATAACAATGTGCTTCGTGAATTATCCCGCCCTGGGTACATCATTCCTGTAGATGTAAATGTTTTTGACAAAGGAGGATACGCTATGGGCTCCCATTCCAATTCTCGACCTGAAGCTCTTGCAATCATCCTTTCTTGATCTTTCTACAACTATTTTCTTCTTTATCGTATATCAGGCTTGAACCCTAAACCGTATCGAGCCTTGTGGTGTACTGATTTTAGTGCTCTAACTATCCCTTGCTGATATCTTCCCAAACCTTTCTTCGCTCGGGCTCCCTTTCCCACAGTCAGCTTAATTCCCATCTTGGTATTCTTTGACAGCTTGGGTGTGGAAATCCTATTTCCTTCAGTAACAAATGTAGCATTGATAAATTAGAAGGAACGAAAGGAACATTCTACTGCATCTTTGTTTATTTCGATGTAGGGTGCGTAAGCAAAGATAGATGCAACAATTTTTTCTTCACCAGAGACCGTGATCAAGCGGCTATCCATGATAAACTTTACTTTTTGATGGAGAGATGAAGGAACTACCCTAATAGAATGGATCCAAGGCCTCCCTAAAAGGCAATTATACGAAGGCGTGATGTCCATGACCTGGAACTCGATATCATATGTACATGGGCCCACTTCTAGAGGAATTTCGATCTTCCCTATGACCTCTCATCGTGTCCCATCAAATGCCCTTATTGTAGAGTGACAAGGCCTCAGGTAATACATATCAATTTTCATCCTAGAAAGCGTGGCCAAAGGCATGACATTGAGTGCAGACCCGTTGCCAATGAGCACATTCGGTATTATATAACCCTTGCAACTGGTTGTGATGTGCAATGCTTTTACGGAGCCCCTAACATTTGGCAGTATTTCGTCATCACTGAAAGAGATGAAATTATCCGCATTCAGGTTGTTCACCCACCTATCAAGCTTTTCAACAGATACGTTGCTCTCCACATAAGCTTGATTTAACACTTTCAGCAAAGCATTCTGATGTGGTTCTAAATTCAACAGTAGGGATAATACCAAGATTCGCGCTGGTTGCTTGTTTAATTGTTCTACGATGTTACATTCACTGTGCTTAATGAACTTCAAGAATTCATGTACTTCCTTCTTATTCACAGACCTTTTAACTTCTTGTTCATACAGAGTTTCAAACTCGACCTCAACCTCATGCATCAGTGCCTTTCCTTTCTGGTTCGAGTCATCAGTTTCTTCATTGATTTAACCACCTCAGGAGAATAACATTTCCCGCTGCGGGTAAAGTGCCCTACTTCGCTAACACTTACAGTCGTAGCTTTGGATTTTTCACCTTCGGGTATGATAATGTTGACATCATATTTCCATGGTACCGTCTTGTTGTCTTTGTAAGGGAAAGGAGATGGAACTTCAATTATCATCTTTGGTTTCATTTTTTTCCTTTTTTACCTCGTAATAAATCACCCAAGGTCGATCGACGCTATAAGGGGAACTTAATGATTAATTATCAGAAGCGCATACTTCTACTTCATTGGCCTCTTCCACTCTGTTGAAGATCTCGACCTCCTTGTTGTCCATCATGTCTTGAAGTAATTTTCTGAATCTCTCACAAGACTGGATGTCATGCCTTTCGATACCATGGAGATCACAAAAACATTGACTTTTTGTGTTTCCTTCTTTGAAAATTCTGTTGGGGTGACAAAACGACCCCTTTTCAACCATTACCTCCTAAACCTTCCGCAAAGGTGTCTTTATTTCAGAAACACAACTTTTGGCTCGCCACCTGTCTTCCTTTGTCACTACGCTCACGTTCGCTTCAGTATGGTTAGGGAGCGAATTTCTAACCATATTACTAGCACCATCAAATCGTAAAATGTCTGCATCAATAAGACCTTGAACCCACCTTTTAAAGGCAAGACAATTTTCTATAGAATGCCCCTGGTTTCCAGCGTGGTACATGCAACTAGCATTAGGATCGTACCATTTTGGGTATGGAGGCTTCATGGGTGCCATATAATGTGGGGATATTAATTGTTTTACCAATAGTTCTGGGTACAACTCTCCGTATGACACGGGAATAGGGGTGAATTGAGGTTTTTCAAGATTGGATCTTGCCGGTCTTTGTTCATTTTTGGGTTGACTTTGAGCAGGCATGGTATTTGGTTGGAACATGGCAAATGGTCTTTGGTTATTTGTGGCATAGACGGGGTAAGGAGGAGGTGCTTGATAGTAAGGGCTTTGGGGAGGAAAATAGAAGTTTAGATGTGGGCGATATCGAGGTCGTGATTGGGTTGGGTACGGATTAGAGGTGTAGTGGCTCTCGGTTCCCATCATATGGGTTTCTGCCTCTTTTTTCTTTATGGGTACTGCCCTTTTCGAACTCTCAGGGCCTTCCATCCTTCCACTCTTGATGGTATTCTCTATAAGTTCCCCGGATATTACAATATCTGCAAAGTCTTTCGTGGCACTTCCTACCAACTTATCGTAAAACAACGCTTTCGAAGTGTTG
This sequence comes from Gossypium australe, assembly GCA_005393395.2. Lineage (NCBI taxonomy): Eukaryota > Viridiplantae > Streptophyta > Magnoliopsida > Malvales > Malvaceae > Gossypium > Gossypium australe. The sequence goes on along the minus strand of CM016614.1, from coordinate 21,667,095 downwards.
ATGAAGAGGACCCTTATCTCAGTTTTAGTTAATGGAGGTTCTACTTGGGCCGAGATATCCCTCCATCTTTGCGTATATTGCCTAAAAGTCTCTTTTGGCCTCTTCTCCATCATCTGCAGAGTTAGTCGATCAGGCACCATGTCGGATACATGCTTGTATTGTTCACAAAACGTTGATGCTAAGTCTTTCCATGATCGGATCGTTTTTCTACTGAGTTGATTATACCATCGAAGAGCCGATCTGGCCAAGCTGTCTTGAAAACAGTGTATTAGCAATTTATCCTCATTCACGTAACCAGTCATCTTCCGGTAAAACATGATAAGATGCGCCTTTGGACATCTCGTTCCATCATATTTTTCAAAATCTGGCACTTTAAATTTTGGAGGCAGAACCAGATCGGGCACCAAATTGAGCTCTTTGGCACTTAATGCAGAAAAGACTTTAGTACCTTCTATCGCATTGAGCCTTTCTTCCAGGCTCCTATACTTATCCTGACCATCATGATCATCCATTTTTAACCTGGCTATTTCTACCGAATCATCCAAATCTGGAACAATTGGATCTGTAGGGTTAGCCCCGAGATTCGATACGAATATCCCTTGCCCGAAATGAGCAGATGGTGCAGGATGTTGCTCCTCAACTGTAGGTTCTCCTTGGGGAAACATTCTTTGTGTTGTATGGGCATTAAGTGGAGTGAATCTTGGAGGATAAAGTGGATCCTGATGAGCTCTTGACTAGGGTTCTATGATATCAGGGCTTTGCATGGGTCCTTTTTCTTTGACCAAAGCTGTCATCATCTCTATCATTTTGGCCATTTGATCCCTTTGCTCGAGCGATTCCTCTCGAGATTTTACCATTAGATCTCTTGTTTCTTGTTGTGACTTAGCCAACTGCTCTTGCAACTCTCTTTGGGTCCTTTCCATCCTTTCAATTCTCTCATTGAATTCGGCCTCCATAATTCTAGCTCTTAGACGCGTCCTATAAGAATGGCTTGATTCCAGACTTGTAGTGCTGCAACTGTGGATTGTATGGTTTTAACATTAGTAAATGATTAGGGTGATATGTACATGCAATGAATGAATGTATGAATGATGAATGAATGAATGAATGAATGAATGAATGAATGAATGTCAGTCATGCGTAAGTATGCAAAAAATAGGTGTTGATTTCAAGATAGCCCCATACTTGGGCGTTTCATTTATCAAAAGAGTCCATTACAAAACATTTTTACCATCTTTGTTTTAACTGTTACACAAATTTCCTAGCCACATCGCCTTGTTTCTTCACCTGTTCTAGAAACTCTGACATGCTTGATCTTTGGCTTGGAGGGAATTGGCAGCTGACAACTTCTGCTTCATCTGATAATCGCACAATTTGCACGGCTGCCTCACAAATTTCATTGATCAAATGGCTGAGGTGCATATCCTTTTCTTGGAGACCTCTTTCGTAGGGGCAAGTGTCTCTGTCATGCTGACCATTCTTTTCTTCTAGGGCTTTTAGGAGAGTATCCAAATGTTGCTGATGAGCTTGCAGCGTATTTTCTAAATCTCGTATTTTCCTTCTTAGCTCTTGACGCTCAAACTGACTAGTCATTAATTCTGCAGACACAGTTTCGTATTCAACATTCTTCTTCTTTAACTCTATCATAGCATGCTTCCTTCTTCACTTTCCCTCTCTAGAATTCCATCCCACCTTTGATGTTGCTTAGTTCTTCCTTCCATTCTGCCGATGATTTGCCCAACCCACTATTCTTTATGGTGCCTCTTAATTTCTTATTTTCCAAATGAAGATCCCTTAGATCATTTCTCATGATCTCAGCTTCTTTCTGGACTTTCTCGATTCTGGATTTTTCAATTTGAACATCAATCTTCAGTTGGTAGTTTTCCTCTTGAAGAGAACTAATATCTCGTAACAACTTGGCCTTTTCATGTTCAAATTCATGTCTAGCCATTTCCAGCTCAGACGACATTTCTTCCGAGAAAGGATTCTAGAAAGTGTAATCCGTCGGCGAGGTTTGTAGACTATTCACTCGTCGTTGTATTCATATGTCATAATCTTGAGTGATAGTATCAGCATAGAGAGCTAACTCCATTAGGTAAATTTCCTTCCAAGACTTTGCAGTATCTCGGACTTTTTTCATGTAACCTTCACCTGTAAAGGCAAAATCAGACTGTGTCAATCCCCCGGTAGCTGGTATGAATTGTCGTGAAGCAAACTGCCTTTGAACCATTAACGGAGCATATCCAACTCCTCCCCATAATCCGAGTAAAGGCACCCAATCTTGGCTTCCGCATTTGTATAACAGAACCGAAGGACAGATCCATGGTGCTCTCCAAGTTAGATCTTCGGTGCGGAGGTTCTGAAAAACCGAGACCCACTGTTGTTTGGTGACATCCTTTGGGCAATCTTTCCCAAGGTAAGCTTCTAATGGAGCGAATGTTTTTGAAAACATATGGAAAGGTGTGCGCTCCACTTTCTAAAAGTGGCTTAGAATCCAAACATTAAGTAACTGTGCGCATCCGATAAAACGCCCTTCCCCTTTCCTCCTACAACTACTTAGAGATCTGAAAGTCTCGGCCAAGATAGTTGGGACGGGGTTGATTCCTTGCCTCAAATTTTTGAAGAAATCCGCTATCGCAACTTCTATATGCCCGAGCACCTTTGGGAAAACGATCAATTCGTAAATGGCCAAAGCAAACAATCCACTCTCTTCAAAACATCTGGATGGTTTTGAGCTAAGTCTCGAAAAGAAAACCATGGAACACAACTGGCTTCGTTCTTTTTCTTTATCTGTTTTTCAGCCCATGTATCAGTCATCCCTGTCAACTTCATTAGTTTTTTCTTGAAGGTCATTGGTTTGGACTCCTTGACATATATCTTGTTGAATTGCGCACTATCGACGCAAAGCAAAGCGTCATACTCTTCTATGGTTGGAGTCATATCTTTTTGATTAAAAGTGAAACATTGATAAGCTGGGTCCCAGAATCGAACCATGGCTTGAATCAGCTGTTCGTCTACATTGACTGCGATCAAGTGCACTATATCCCTGTACTTTTCAGTGAAGATACCCCTTGTGTCTAAGTCCCAATGTTTCCATCCTAGTCAAGTCTTCGAGGTTATTCTGACGAGCATTCGAAGTCACATGCTCAGGAAGATTTGAAACACATCCTTCCTTTAAACTGTCCCCTTTTGCTTTCTGGGTTTTCAAAGACCAGTCTCGGACTATGGCATTTTTCTCGGTTACTTGCGTAATTGACTCCTCCATCAGAAACCCGTTTTTGGCAACCAATCTTTAGTCAACACCTTTCTAATAAGATGCCTATGATGTATGACAAAAAATAAAATGAAGACAAATAGCCTTGATTAGTAATAAGTATAAACGAAGAAAAAACTATGGAAAATCTAATCAAATTAAACTATCCAATTATGTATTTTGGTGAAACTGACCCACGTTTTTTTATTCTTTTTTTATTTTTTTTTGCCCCATCATGCTTTACAAAAACTTACCCCACATACTCATCAGCTAATCTACCCAATCCAATTTATTAAACGGACTCGATTCCCTTGCAGAAAAAGTGTAAATGTAAAAGAAATAAAAGGTAAGAGGCGTTTCTCCCATGTACTTATTTTGGTGACTATTAAACGGGCAAAGGCTCGGCATGGCTCTAGTTAGGTGGCTCGTACGATTCACTATATGCGGTTTCGGTTCTAGAAAGGTACTCGAATTGTTCGTACTGTCATCTACTAAGATTAGTACGGAGCCTCAGTCATTGCCCATCACAGGCTCACGAGTTCAATTCGAGGGAGTACATTTACTTATGCCTATGCGGAGGCACAAGTTAACTCACGAAAGCATAAGTCATATGTAACCCGGAAGTATTCACTAGCCTGTACGGAGGGACAAGTTAACTCACAAAGGCATAGCGTTTACTTCCACTTAAGCGGACGGAGCTCGGGTAGAGAGCTCATGTTATGCAAAAATGCAAGTGCACGATGTGTGGGGAGAAACTCACAAACCTTTTCGTTTTTATTTTAAAACTAAAAAAAAAAAAACTAAAACCGTAAAAACTTAGAGCTGAAAAAAAAAGATAAAACAAGTTAGAAAAATATTTACAACATGATGCAAATGCATGATTTTTCAAAAAACCAAAATTTAAAGATCACGATTAAACGTTAATTTGAACAAGGAATTTCAAAAATTTTGATAACACACGTTTAACACCAGACTTGACTCTAAAAAAAAAAGGTCCCCAGTGAAGTCGCCAGCTGTCGCGATGTAAAATTTGCTCGGGCGATAATAGAGAAAATTATTGAAAATTTGAAAACAAGGTTTCAATTTAAAAAAAAAAAAGGAGTCGCCACCGATCTTTTCCTAGGTGTGATCGGACACCTATTAAATTCTCTTTTTAAAGAAACAAATATTTTTTGAAAGTTTCTAAAAAAATGAGAGTCCATTTTAGAATCACGTAAAAATCCAGAGAAAATTAGGGTCCGAGAGTCGGTTACGTACGAGGAAGGTATTAGCACCCTCGTGACGCCCAAAATTGGTGTCTCGTTAAACGCGTGTTATTTTAATTTTTAAAATACGAGTTCAATTTAATATTTAATTGTGATCCAATTGAAAATCGAGAGTTTTGACAAATCACATATTATTGTGCTATAAGATTTTTTTTTCAAAAAAAGCGAAAAAAAAAGACAATCTACTATTATTGTTACTTTATCTATCAATTTCTAAAAAGCGATTCAATATTTGATCGTGAACTGACGTTGTTTATTGTTTATTCAAAAAGACGATCATTGCGATAAATTGCAAATTAACGTACTATATATATGTATTTTTTTAAAAAAAAATGAAATTTTACTAATTTTTGAATAAAGATTTTATTTTTTTTAATTTTTTTTGAATTTTCTAATTTCTAGAAAGATGTTCTATATTCAACATAAAATCAAAGAAGTCCACCCAACATAGCAGTGAGATCGATAATTTAATGCTAAACCAATTCGTTGCTTTAAAAATTAAATTTATTAAAAATTAAATTGTGTAAATAAAATCACACAATAATATTTCAAAAAGCCCATAAAAATGTTAATATAATTGAAATAAAACAACATTAAAAATATGGACTAAATGGGTAAATAAAGAAGGTGTCAAGACTATACCAAAGCCCAAAGTTATCGGCCTCTGAAATCAACCCGTTTCCCTTCCTTTAGGCTGCTGAAATGGGTTCAAGATGGAGTGGGCCTGCACTGATTTTGGGCCGCTGCTGGTAAGTGTGTGTTGGGCTAACTTTTATTTTTTTTCTCCCTTTTTCCTTCTATTTTCGTGAGTCACCTTCTTCTTCTTCTCACGCCGTCGACTCTTTTGGCCTGGTGGTGTGTCGACCGCTGCGCCGCTCCTTTTCACTTCCCTTTTTTTCCTTTCTTCTCCTCGCTCTCTTCTATCTCTCTTTCTCTTCTTATTTTATTTATTTATTTATTTATTTATTTTGCTCAAGTTTCCTTGATTGCCAATTGGATGTTTTTATTTTTGTTGAGGTGTTGATGATGGTTGATAAGATGGAAAATGGTGGTGGGCTTGATATGGGTGGTGATGGTGAGATATTGAGAATTGATTTTTACTTGATTTGCTCCGAAAAAATCCTCGATAGCCGAATGTTAGGGGGACTTTGTGGTGGATTACCGAATGTTCCGGGGGTCCCTCTTTTGGTGTGATTTTCTCCTTTTATACTTGTTTTCTTTGCTTTTTCCCATGTTTCTGCAGGTAGTGGTTGAAGGAAGAGCCTTCACCCATGCTGGCGGCCGAAAAATCCGGGGAGCAGGTGCTCGAATCACGTGATTTCGCCAGAAGGACCAAATCGTAAATGCAGTGAAACTAACGGGATTGAAACGTAATTTTGAGAAAGTCGAGGGGTCAGAGTGTAATTTTGGGTAAGATAATGGGTTAAAATGTAATTTTGGAAAAGATGAGGGGTCAAAATGAAATTTTGAAAAAGTTTAGGGGTCAGTGTAATTTTGGAAAAGATTAGGGGTCAAAATATAATTTCAAAATTTTTTGTATTTTTATTATTATTGAAAATTAACATATATATATATATATATATATATATATATATAATATTAATGGGCCAAAGCCCAAAGCTAACTCCCAATGGGCCTTGAATTTTGAAAAAAAAATTAAAATACGAGACGTGGACAAAATTCAGTGATTACAGCTACCCCTTTTTTGCTCGTCACTGTGAATCAAAGATAGAGCAAAGACTTCAAAGAACTGAATTTTGTTCGACTATCCCACGGTCCTTTTTATTGTTAGTAAAAGACAGAAATCAAAAATAGGTCGGCATACAGTCCGAAGCCCAACTCACTTCTCGGATTATGAGTCGATTTTTGGAAAACAGAAATTGAAAATACCTTAGAGTGTGACTAGAGGCTCAACTCACCTCTCGCATTATGAGCTGATTTTTTTTAAAAAAAATTGAAATTGAAAATACCTCGGCATGTGACCCGAGGCTCAACTCACCTCTCGCATAATGAGTTGCTTTCTTTTTTTTTTTTGAAAAACTGAAATTGAAAAATACCTCGGCGTGTGACCCAAGACTCAACTCACCTCTTGCATTATGAATTGATTTTTTTTAAAAGGAAATTGAAAAAATACCTCGACGTGTGACCCGAGGCTCAACTCACCTCTCGCATTATGAGTTAATTTTTTTTGAAAAAGAAATTAAAATTGAAACAGAAATTTAAAATACCTCGGCATGTGACCCGAGGCTCAACTCACCTCTCGCATTATGAGTTGAGTTTTTTGGAAAAACTGAAATGAAATATTTTTTTTAAAATATTAGAATTTCAAAACATATCATCTAGTGGAACTCGGATGTCTTCTTTTTCCTTGATTCAGTACAGCTATCATCAAAACCTGTTGCTCTACTGGAGTATCTGTATATGTCATGCATGATGTTATCATGACATACACGTGTTTGTCTTAAATGCTTTTATACCTACATGATTATGCCATGCGCCTTGGGCTTGTTTGTCATATATCTCTTTTCGTTACGATTTTCATGATGACCTGCATTCATTGCTTCGATTCTTGACTTTCCTTTCAGGTTTTGTACCCGTCCTCAAGCTTTACGAGTAATCTGGGTTTCTCGTATATCACCCTTTTGCCCCCTGTTGAACTTTGTCCTTGCTTTGAGGCTCTTGTACTTACCAAATTCTCATCCGGGTAATGCTCAACATTCCTTTTTGTTTAGAGTATGTCATTTCACTATTTATTATTTAAATAAACCATATATAAGATGCATGAAAATGGCAAAGTAGGTATGAAAGGGATATCTCACGTTCATATTTATTTCAAAAGCAACAATCAAAGAAAGTTGACCAAGAATAGTTAAAAGAAATCACATTCAATGGCTACAAATTCTCTAGATATTCAACGCATGAACTTTTTTACGTTTCATATTCAAGGATCTTTTCGAGCGTGGCTTCTTATGTAGAAGATTTCGAGCTTCCGGGAATGCTTCAAATAGTGTAATCTCGCCATTTGACTCCCTGTTCAAATCGTCTTTCTCCTTAAGCCCAAATCCGCTTTATTAGGACGCCCTTTCGGGTTTTCATCCTAATCCTTTTTGTTTATCAAGACGCCCTTTCCGGGTTTTCATCTTGACGATTCTTTTTTTTTAGGCATAGTACTTTTTCACGGCATCTGAGTTCACTGGATTAGGTAACTCCTTCCCATCCATCATAGTGAGAATCAAAGCTCCACCCGAGAAGGCCTTCTCGACATATGGCCCTTCCCAATTTGGTGCCTATTTTCCTCGAAAGTCTTCTTGTATTGGGAGACTCTTTCTCAGTACGAGTTCTCCCTAGCGAAATTCTCTTGGCCGCACCTTCTTGTCATGGGTCGTGATCATTTTCTTCTGGTACATCTGTCCATGACAGATTGCTTTCAAGCGTTTTTCTTCGATGAGATTTAGCTGGTCATATCGAGCTCAAACCCATTCTGATTCCTCTAGTTTCGACTCCATTAAGACTCGTAGAGAGGGGATCTGAACTTCGATGGGCAGCACAGCTTCCATTCCATAGACCAGAGAGAAATGAGTTTCTCTCGTAGATGTCTGCACAGATGTCCGATATGAATACAAAGCAGATGGTAGCTTCTCGTGCCAATCTTTATTTGTCTCGGTCATTTTCTCAATAATCCTCTTAATATTTTTATTAGCCGCTTCTACTGCTCCGTTCATCTTTGGGCGATAGGGTAAGGAACTATGATGCTTTATTTGAAATTGCTCGCACATTTCTTTCATCATCTTGTTGTTCAAATTTAAAGCGTTATCTAAAATAAAATAAAATACGAGGCGTGGACAAAATTCAATGATTACAATAGCAATTAATATGCTTGTGACAACTCAATCCTAGTAGTTGAAGTCATGTTTTCTATTATCGATTTAACTGTAACACCCCTAACCCGTATCCGTCGCCGGACTAGAGTTATGGGCATTACTTAACCAAATCAAACTCAGCACATTCATATAAATCGTAATATTACTTGTAAGGCATATATGATCCCTACTTTCAAATTTATACACTTACCTAACAGTTATTAAGTATTAGCAAACAAAAATCAATTTAACCAACAATCTTTCATTCAATTTGTTATATCTGAATGTATCATGAATAAAAATACACAACCATTGTATACTTAAACAATTACAAAAGAATCACGATTCTATATGTATACAACCTAAAAAACGTATAATGGCAAATCTCAATCACAAATTCATACTTATTATATTTGAATAGTGCATGAAATTTAATAAGATATATCCACCTAAAATTAAGTCAATACCATTGCCATACCCTTACAACAAAATTTACCACAACTTGATCATTATTAAATCATATCCATAAGTCATGTAGATAAGGCATACATAGCCATCCTGTAACCTAACATGTATGTGTATGTATATAAATAAACTTAAATTCACCTACCAATCAATTATACTATAGGACTCACTCAAAACCACATTTATGCACACGATTTTTGCAAGTAACATACCAAGGAATTAAATTTACAAGTTGAGTGCATAACAAGGCCAAATATCCCAAAACCTTAATACTTTACTCAAACTTTTCCAATTCAAATCCAATACACCATACACTCTATTCAAATCGACCTCAAATTCCTTAATATCATATATAACATAATATGAAAGAACTTCCAAGATAAATTTATAATATATCCATACGGATACAAATAATAAAACCGTAATCAAACATAACTATCCACACTTAAGCATAAAAGTATAGCCATTTTCGCATGGCATTTATACAAATTCGCACCATTCAAAAATAAACCAAAGAGACATAGTCTATACATGCCACGAATTTCAAAAGAGTTGTAACTTATAAGATACCAAAGTTTAGTGATAGTGTGATGAGTTTCCAAGACGATCCTCAAGTACGAGCCGAGCACCCAAAAGGAATCTACAATGCAAAGACAACCAAGAACAAAGTAAGCTTTCACAGCTTAGTAAGATTTTAAACAATTCATACGCAAATAAGCTTATTCAAGATTTCATAACTAACTTCATTTGTAATATTCTTGCCGAATAGTCCAATATACAAAAATAGAATTCATAGCAATATATATATATGCTTATACCTATTTCCATATACCACTATCACATAATAAATAATTTGCAAAAACATAATCTACTTACCGAATCTTATACTTACGGTTCAAGCTACCATCAATCTCAAGTTAATATATATATCACATACCTTTAAGTTACTTACCTTTCACTACTTAACCGTTCATGCTTAACATATGATAATATACTCGATCCTTTCCATATGCTTAACAGCATTAGTATTTAAGGTCGTTTAACGAACCTCTTACTTGCACACTTAGTAATAAAGTTTAGTAACGCATCGCACACTTAGTGCCGTTACTCAACACTTCCGCACACTTAGTGCCAATTTCCCAGTAACGTATCGCACACTCAATGTCGTTACCTAGCATTTCCGCACACTTAGTGCCAATTTCCCAGTAACGTATCGCACACTTAGTGCCGTTACTTAGCATTTCCGTACACTTAGTGCTATGTGACCAGTTTCGCACACTTAGTGCCCGGTTATAGATTCGTACACTTAGTACCCTTCGTAGACCTGTTAGTCACTAAAATGTGCACTTATATATATATAACCAAAGTCTAATCCACAGCAATATGTATAAGCGCATACATATAAACATAAATTTATTATTTCATACCCCAATAGAATATCATATTCGGCCAAACAATAGCATGTAACTAATTCATCATTGAATATAATCATGTCATAATTTAGTATCTCTCAACCCATTTGCATCATTACATTTAGATATTCATTTCATGAAATTATATTCAAATTCCAAGCAATCTCATATTAAGCTATTTTTATACCAATTTCACCAACACATTCGGCAATAAGCTATTCAATATACTTACCTTCACTAACATAGATACATTATTTAAAAGACATTCGATTTATCTCAATTGCTTAAAATCTTACCTCAGAATTCAACGGATTAAGGTTTCCCGGCTACTCGTTCAGTTTCGCCTTTCCCCGATCCAATCCCGTTTCTTTTTGTTCTTGATCTAAATAATTCCAAACTGAGCTCATTCAAATACATTTTATTCAATTTAATCTAAAAACACATAATTATGCAAATTACCATTTTACCCCTGACATTTACAACTTTTACAAATTAGTCCCTAATGCACAAAACACAAAATACACATAATTTAAGTTCACTCCTTAAGGGCCGAATGTTTATCATGCTTATATAAGTCCATACAAGCCATTTATTTAGCATTTTGGTCCCTAAACTATTTAATTTTTGCAATTTAATCCCTAATACTCAATTTAATCAAAATCTCCAATTCAAAACATGTTGATTTAAAACATAACCATAATATTCTACCATCAAACATTTCAAAACATAAACACTCATCAATGGCCGAACCTCAACATGCAACAAATTCAAAAATTTTAACATGGGTCGGATAGTATTCAAAGCAACGAACTCAAAAACGTAAAAATTATCAAAAACCGACCTCAACTACTAACTTTATTTTAACATGCAATAGACCGAATGGTTGGAAGCTATGGTTTCTTCTTCTTCCTTTAAGTTTCGGCAATAACAAGAGGAAATAAAGATGAACATCCACTCACTTGTTTTATGTTTTTATCATAATATACTTATAATATATATTTTATCATTCTTATAATATTTTTTTAGCATATAAAACAATCATATATTATAAACTAAGTCTCTTTGCTGTCCACTATACTCACTTAAAGGTCAAATTGCAACTTCAATACCCATGCAAAAAGTATACCATTCAATTTAGCCACTTAATTTCATAATAGCTACTTTTCCCACTTACTCGGTTTAGTCATTTCACTTAAATTAAACACCCAAACAAACAAATTAACCTACAATATTTTAGCACATGCTCAAATACATAACATAGATATCAAATAAAATATTAAAATATTTTTTTAACCCGGATTCGTGGTCCCAAAACCACCATTCCGATTAGGGTCGTAATCGGGCTGTTACAACTCTCCCCCCTTAAGGGATTTTCGTCCCCGAAAATCTTACCATTTAATAATTGTGGGTAGCGTTATTTCATTGATTCTTCAGTTTCCCAGGTTGCTTCCTCAACCCCGTGCTTATGCCACATAACTTTAACCAATGAGATTTTCTTATTTCGCAACTCTTTTACTTCACGAGCTAAGATGTGGATCGGTTCTTCCTCATAAGTCAAATCGGGTTGAATTTCAATCTCTGATGGACTGATCACATGAGAAGGATCGGATCGGTATCGCCGAAGCATTGATACATGAAAGACATTGTGAATCTTGTCTAGCTCAGATGGCAACATAAATCTGTATACAACCGGCCCAATACGCTCAATAACTTCATACGGTCCAATGAACCGCGGACTCAGCTTTTCTTTACGACCAAATCTAAGTATCTTTTTCCACGGTGAGACTTTCAAAAATACTCGGTCACCCACCTGGAACTCTATATCTTTACATTTCAAGTCTGCATACGACTTCTGACGATCTGAGGCGACTTTCAAACTTTCTCGGATTACTTTTACTTTCTGCTTAGTCTCTCTGATTAAATCAACCCCGTGTATCTTGCCTTTACTTAGCTTGATCCAATATAGAGGTGTACGACATATACGACCGTACAAAGCTTCGTATGGTGCCATTTTGATACTCAATTGATAGCTGTTATTATACGCAAATTCAATCAAAGGTAAGTATCGTTCCCATGTCCCCTCAAACTCAAGAACGCAACATCTCAACATATCCTCAAGTATTTGAATAACACGTTCGGATTGACCATCCGACTGAGGGTGAAAAGCGGTACTGAAATGCAATTTGGTACCTAAAGCATCTTGCAGTTTCTTCCAAAACCGTGATGTAAACCGCGGTCTCTATCCGAAACAATAGAAATAGGTACTCCGTGCAATCATACGATCTGTGATATGTACAACTTAGCTAATTTGTCGAGTGAGAAATCTGTACATACCGGAATAAAATGGGCCGATTTCGTCAATCTGTCAATAATAACCCAGATTGAATCTTTCTTACTCAGCGTCAATGGCAAACCTAATACGAAATCCATCGTGACTCGATCCCACTTCCACTCAAGTACCATAACCGGTTGGAGTAATCCTGATGGCACCTGATGCTCAGCTTTCACTTGTTGACATATTAAACACTTCGACACATAGCCTGAAATGTCTAGTTTCATACCATGCCACCAGTAATGTTGTCTCAAGTCGTTATACATTTTCGTACTACCCGGATGAATCGATAATCTACTATTATGAGCTTCGTCACAAATCATTCGAATCAATTCAGGGTTCTTAGGCACACATATCCGATTCTTAAACCATAGACATCCCTCAGCATCTATCTGAAAATCTGAATCATTACTTGTACCACATTGACTCCTTTTTGTTATTAAATCATTATCCACCTCTTGAGCTTCGCGGATTTGTTGTACAAACAGTGGTCTCGCTTTCAATTCTGCAATAATCACACCACCATCAGTCATAGCTATATCTGCATTCATTACGCGTATATAAAATAGTGACTTTCGGCTAAGTGCATCAGCAACCACATTAGCCTTTCCCGGGTGATAATCAATCAGAAGCTCGTAGTCTTTCAATAGTTCCAACCATCGTCGCTGTCTAAAATTTAGATCCTTCTGAGTCATTAAGTACTTTAGACTCTTGTGATCTGAATAGACGTTGCATTTTTTACCAAATAGATAGTGACGCCAAATTTTCAAAACAAAAACTATAGCGGCCAACTCAAGGTCGTGCGTCGTATAATTCCTCTCGTGCGGTTTCAACTGTCTCGAAGCGTAGGCTACCTCTTGCATCAAAACACAGCCCAGCCCATTTAAGGATGCATCACTGAAAATAACGAACTCCTTACCCGACTCTGGCTGAGCAAGCACTGGAGCTTCCGTTAACAAGGTCTTCTGCTGATTAAAACTCTTCTGACACCTTTCTGACCACTCGAATTTAACGTCTTTCTGTAATAGCTTTGTCATCGGGGCTGCTATCATAGAAAACTCTTTCACGAAGTGTTTATAATACCCGACAAGTTCCAGAAAGCTACGTACCTCAGAAACATTCCGCAGAGGTTTCCAATCAAGTATAGTCAAAACTTTACTCGGGTCAACCCAAATGCCCGATGCTGAAACAACATGCCCCAGGAAGCTAACTTCATTCAACCAAAACTCACATTTGCTAAATTTCGCGTACAACTGCTTATCACGCAAAATCTGTAACACAAGTCTCAAGTGCTCGGCATGCTCGGTTTCGTCGTGCGAATAGATAAGAATGTCATCTATAAATACAACCACAAACCGATCTAGATAAGGTCTGAATACTCGATTCATCAGATCCATGAAAATAGTAAGGGCATTAGTGAGTCCGAATGGCATCACTAAAAACTCATAATGGCCTTATCTCGTTCGAAAAGCTACCTTTGGTACATCCGAGTCTCGAACTCGCAGCTGATAGTAACTTGACCTCAGATCGATTTTCAAAAATATCAAAGCTCCCTTAAGCTGATCAAATAAATCATCAATACGCGGAAACGGATATTTATTCTTTACCGTCACTTTATTAAGTTGTCGATAATTAATGCACATTCTCAAAGTTCCGTCCTTCTTTTTCACAAATAAGACTGGTGCACCCCAGGGTGAAAAGCTCGGTCACGCAAAACCTCTATCTGTCAATTCTTGCAACTGAACCTTCAACTCTTTTAATTCGGTCAGTGCCATTCTATACGGAGCTATCGAAATCGATGTTGTCCCTGGCACTAGCTCAATACCAAACTCCACCTCCTGAACAGGTGGCAATCCCGGTAATTCCTCTGGAAACACATTCGGATACTCACAAACAACTGGTACAGATTCAATCTTCTTTTCGGTTACCTTGCTGTCAATCACATATGCAAGATAAGCTTTACAACCCTTTCTCAGATACTGTCGTGCCAACATCGAAGATATCACAGCTAGTAGCCCATTCAAATCTGCAGATTCAATTTGAATTATCTCATTATTCTGGCACCTCAAATCAATAGTCTTTCGTCTGCAATTCACTACTGCATCGTATACAATTAACCAATCTACCAAGGATAATATCGAACTCGTCAAATGGTAGCAACATCAAATCAGCCGGAAAACATGAGTCTCGAGTCATTAAAGGGTAATTCTTGCACACTCTATCAACTAGCACACACCGACCCAGGGGGTTTGAAACCCGAATCATAAACTCAGTAGACTCAACAGGTAGAGTCTTACTGGATACTAATGTTTCACACACATACGAATGAGTTGAACCAGGATCAATCAGGGCAGTAACACTAGTATCAAAGAGAGTGAAAATACCGGTAATGACATCTGGAGATGAAGCCTCCTCTCTGGCACGAATGGTATAAGCTCTAGCCGGTGCACGGGCCTCTGATCGAATAGCTGCATCTGAAGTCCCCTTCTGAGCAACACTCCTACCTCCCACATTACGAGATGGTCTACCCCTAGTTGCAGTGCTGCTCGGTCTTGCACTCTGAACAATACCCTTTTCAGCGGTCTCCGGGCAATCCCGAATGAAATGATCCTGTAAACCACACTTGTAACAAGTGCGATTATTAGATCTACCCCAACACTCGCCAAAATACCATCTACCGCACTATTGACACTCAGGCCTATTCGGTTGGGTATTGCCAACACTAGCAACTGATGTAGCCCGAGAACTCACTGGTGGTCGTTCTCGTATAGAGATCCCTGTGTTAGGTTTGGACTAGCTACCACCATTCTTGAACTTCTTCGTTGATGCTTGAGGAAATTTACCCGCAGATCTCTTTCGGAAGTCTTTAGCTTCAAACTCGGCTTTCCACTTTTCTTTTCCTAGCTCTTCAGCTTTACAAGCTCGCTCAACCAGTACTACGAACTTGTTTATTTCAAGGATGCCAACTAGAAACTTTATATCTTCATTTAAACCTTCTTCAAATCTCCGACACATAGTAGCCTCAGATGAAACATATTCACGAGTGTAGCGACTAAGTCTTACAAACTTGCGCTCGTATTCGGATACGGTCATACGACCCTGCTTAAGCTCGAGAAATTCTTTACGTTTAGAGTCTATGAATCGCTGACTTATATATTTCTTACGGAATTCCGTCTGAAAGAAGTCCCAGGTAACCCGTTCCTTTGGAACAACCGATACGAGAGTATTCCACCAATAGTAAGCAGAATCCCGTAATAATGATATGGCACACTTCAAGCACTCATCAGGTGTGCACGATAGCTCATCAAAGACACGAATGGTATTATCGAGCCAAAATTCAGCTCGCTCAGCATCATCATCGTCTTCGGCTCTAAACTCTTGAGCCCCGTGTTTTCTAATGTGATCAACCGGAGGCTTGCTTACTCTTTCAGGATTTATAATCGGGGTACCACCGGTATTACTGGGGGAGTGTTCGGATTCAGGGGTTGTTGAACAACTGGATTGGCTCGAATATACTGACTGAACCAATCGTTCATCATGCTATAAAAGGCTTGTTTAGCCCCCTCATCAGGATTACTCGTAGCTGGTCGAGATTCCTCCGGCGTTGTCCCTTGCGCGGGAGCAGGCGCCACACTCTCGACATCGTCAACTATAGCTCGCTCGGGATCAAGATCCATATACTACATGAAAGAAATAAACACATTTCACAGTCAAAAGTCATCACACTATCACATTATAAATTATGGCATGTATAGCTAGACTCACACGTGCTACATTAGTCCGAGAACCGACTAAACCGTAGCTCTGATACCAATCAAATGTAACACCTCTAACCTGTATCCGTCGCCGGATTAGAGTTATGGGCATTACTTGACCGAATCAAACTCAACACATTCATATAAATCATAATATTACTTGTAAGGCATATATGATCCCTACTTTCAAATTTATATACTTACCTAACAGTTATTAAGTATTAGCAAACAAAAATCAATTTAACCAACAATCTTTCATTCAATTTGTTATATCCTAATGTATCATGAATAAAAATACACATCCATTGTATACTTAAACAATTACAAAAGAATCACAATTCTATATATATACAACCTAAAAACGTATAATGGCAAATCTCAATCACAAATTCATACTTATTATATTCGAATAGTGCATGAAATTCAATAAGATATATCCACCTAAAATTAAGTCCATACCATTGCCGTACCCTTACAACAAAATTTACCACAACTTGATCATTATTAAATCATATCCATAAGTCATGTAGATAAGGCATACATAGCCATCTTGTAACCTAACATGTATGTGTATGTATATAAATAAACTTAAATTCACCTACCAATCAATTATACTATAGGACTCACTCAAAACCACATTTATGCACACGATTTTTGCAAGTAACATACCAAGGAATTAAATTTACAAGTTGAGTGCATAACAAGGCCAAATATCCCAAAACCTTAATACTTTACTCAAACTTTTCCAATTCAAATCCAATACACCATACACTCTATTCAAATCGACCTCAAATTCCTTAATATCATATATAACATAATATGAAAGAACTTCCAAGATAAATTTATAATATATCCATACGAATACAAATAATAAAACCGTAATCAAACATAACTATCCACACTTAAGCATAAAAGTATAGCCATTTTCGTATGGCATTTATTCAAATTCGCACCATTCAAAAATAAACCAAAGAGACATAGTCTATACATGCCACGAATTTCAAAAGAGTTGTAACTTTTAAGGTACCAAAGTTTAGTGATAGTGTGATGAGTTTCCAAGATGATCCTCAAGTACGAGCCGAGCACCCAAAAGGAATCTACAATGCAAAGACAACCAAGAACAAAGTAAGCTTTCACAACTTAGTAAGATTTTAAACAATTCATACGCAAATAAGCTTATTCAAGATTTCATAACTAACTTCATTTGTAATATTATAGCCGAATAGTCCAATATTCAAAAATAGAATTCATAGCAATATATATATATATATGCTTATACCTATTTCCATATACCACTATCACATAATAAATAATTTGCAAAAACATAATCTACTTACCGAATCTTATACTTATGGTTCAAGCTACCATCAATCTCAAGTTAATATATATATCACATACCTTTAAGTTACTTACCTTTCACTACTTAACCGTTCATGCTTAACATATGATAATATACTCGATCCTTTCCATATGCTTAACAGCATTAGTATTTAAGGTCGTTTAACGAACCTCTTACCTGCACACTTAGTAATAAAGTTTAGTAACGCATCGCACACTTAGTGTCGTTACTCAACACTTCCGCACACTTAGTGCCAATTTCCCAGTAACGTATCGCACACTCAGTGCCGTTACTTAGCATTTCCTCACACTTAGTGCCAATTTCCTAGTAACGTATCGCACACTTAGTGCCGTTACTTAGCATTTCCGCACACTCAGTGCCATGTGACCGGTTTCGCACACTTAGTGCCCGGTTATAGATTCGTACACTTAGTACCCTTTGTAGACCTGTTCGTCATTAAAATGTGCACTATATATATATATATATATATATATATATATATAACCAAAGTCTAATCCACAGCAATATGTATAAGCGCATACATATAAACATAAATTTATTATTTCATACCCCAAATAAAAATATCATATTTGGCCAAACAATAGCATGTAACTAATTCATCATTGAATATAATCATGTCATAATTTAGTATCTCTCAACCCATTTGCATCATTACATTTAGATATTCATTTCATGAAATCATAATCAAATTCCAAGCAATCTCATATTAAGCTATTTTTATACCAATTTCACCAACACATTCGGCAATAAGCTATTCAATATACTTACCTTCACTAACATAGATACATTATTTAAAAGACATTTGATTTATCTCAATTGCTTAAAATCTTACCTCGGAATTTAACGGATTAAGGTTTCCCGGCTACTCGTTCAGTTTCGCCTTACCCCGATCCAATCCCGTTTCTTTTTGTTCTTGATCTAAATAATTCCAAATTGAGCTCATTCAAATACATTTTTATTCAATTCAATCTAAAAACACATAATTATGCAAATTACCATTTTACCCCTGACATTTACAACTTTTACAAATTAGTCCCTAATGCACAAAACACAAAATACACATAATTTGAGTTCACTCCTTGGGCCGAATGTTTATCATGCTTATATAAGTCCATACAAGCCATTTATTTAGCATTTTGGTCCCTAAACTATTTAATTTTTGCAATTTAATCCCTAATACTCAATTTAATCAAAATCTCCAATTCAAAACATGTTGATTTAAAACATAACCATAATATTCTACCATCAAACATTTCAAAACATAAACACTCATCAATGGTCGAACCTCAACATGCAACAAATTCAAAAATTTTAACATGGGTCAGATAGTATTCAAAGCAACGAACTCAAAAACGTAAAAATTATCAAAAACCGAGCTCAACTACTAACCTTATTTTAACATGCAATAGACCAAATGGTTGGAAGCTATGGTTTCTTCTTCTTCCTTTAAGTTTCGGCAATAACAAGAGGAAATAAAGATGAACATCCACTCACTTGTTTTATGTTTTTATTATAATATACTTATAATATATATTTTATCATTCTTATAATATTTTTTTAACATATAAAACAATCATATATTATAAACTAAGTCTCTTTGCCGTCCACTATACTCACTTAAAGGTCAAATTACAACTTCAATACCCATGCAAAAAGTAGACCATTCAATTTAGCCACTTAATTTCATAATAGCTACTTTTCCCACTTACTCGGTTTAGTCCTTTCACTTAAATTAAACACCCAAACAAACAAATTAACCTACAATATTTTAGCACATGCTCAAATACATAACATAGATATCAAATAAAATATTAAAATATTTTTCTAACTCGTATTCGTGGTCTCGAAACCACCATTCCGATTAGGGTCGTAACGATATAAGACACTCCATACATTCGATTACAAATACCGATACAAAAGGCATAAGTATTGTTCACAAATCATGCAAATACATATAAATATCATCCAATTTCAGTCAATCTAATCATGAATTCTATCATAATTCATACTATCAAGGACTTATTTGCATAAATTAATGCACTAAAAATAGTTTGGGGGATAATTCAGGGGCTAATCTACACAAAACATAAAATTATGGGCAAAATTAAAAAATTTGATAAAATAGGGGCATATGGCCATGTGGGATGGCTCAAGCCGTGTGGAAAATACTAAAATTAAGCTACAGGGGAGACACAGTCGTGTGGCCAGGCCATATGAGAAGTGAAAAATAATAGGATTTTAGTGGCATATGGTCATGTGGTCTACATGGGCTGCCCACATGCCTGTGTGGCAGGCCGTGTGGTTTGGGTTAGGTTTAATTTTGCCTGGATTTTCTTATAACAGAACATACACTTGACTTCCAGGTTCTCGAGCGACGATCCTCACGTCCAAATCTGATCCGGAATACTTACAAAGAGTCTTTCGATCAACAGAAACGCAAGAATTATTATCGATGTTCGAGATTTATCAAATTTATCAAGATATTTAAGAAAGTTCGTAAAAGATTCGAAATCGATTGAAAGATTGACAAGAACGTTATTTATTTTAGAAAGTTAGGATTTTAAGAAATTAAAAATAAGAATTCTTATCAATCTTGGCACGTTAGAAACGGATTTTGACGGTGTTACATTGAAATAATACGAAGAACGAATTGAACGGGGTGGAATTCGAGTTTGGGAATCAAATATAAAATTTCCAACAAAAGAAGATGAAGATTTTTATAAAAAGGAAAAGAGGAAATAAATGAAAAAGATGTATTTAAAGAAAAGAGAAAAAGAAATTCTAACTAGGTTTGAAAAGATAACCAAAATCCTATTATGATTAAGAAATGGACCAAATGGCAATATTAGGCAAATTTTAGAGGGTTATTTTGGCAAATAATCCTTATGGCTGAAATTAAGAAAAAAAAATAAAAGGGAGAAATGGGGTTGGCGTGGATAGAACTTGGGATAAGGGAGAATTGTGTCAAGGCATTACCACTAAACTAGTAGACTCATTCTTAGTCATTTGCTACCACATTTGTTTCTTATACTAGGTTGGTTTTAATCCTTAGTTGCTGACAAAATAAAAGGAAAAAAATGAAAAGAGTGGGGCTTGAATCTTGGCTTTCTAGGCAATCTACTAAGCTCTTAACCTCTTAGACTAAGGCTTATTTTTTGTTGATTTTATTAATTCTAACCCTATGATTTTTTTTAGTGTTACAAAAGTGATATTGAACCTAGCTTTTAGTGAAAACCAAATTTCATGCAAATTTAAAGGAGCCGCTCACCTCCATAAACAATCTGAGGTAAAGGTGAGGATCTTCAGTAGGCATTCCACTAAGTTGACCCACTGTCTGAAGCATTTGAAACATAACAAGCTTTAACTTGGATTGTTGTGCCTTGATCTCGTGCCTGCTAATTCTCAGATTAAGCTCATGAAGAAGCTATACGACATACTATCTTAAGGCCTAATCCCTGTCATCAGCAACAAGGATAGGATTTTGAGCATAGTTTTCTCCATTTCCTTGATTTTGGTTCTCAAGGTTCATCTCTTTAGTCATTCTTTAAGCTGCTTGTCTTCTCATTTGTCTAAAAGTCCTATCAATTTCAGGATCTACTGGGAGTAAATCAATGATTTGACTCATAAACACCTGAAACAATCACAGAAAATAATGGAATTAAAATTTAATAGAAAAAGAAACCAAAATACAAAATTAACAATTTCACAAATGATGTCTTTTGAAACAGTCCTTGGCAACGACACCAAAAACTTGGAACGATAGAAATGTGTAAGTGTATACAATTGTAACAAGCAATAAGGTGACAAGTATGTCGAGTTATCATATCCACAAGGACTGTACAAGCAAGTATTTATGAAATGTAAATTTAAGCAATATGGTATAGGAAAATATATTTTTAGAAAAGGTGAGCTATAAATTAAATCTAAGTAAACAATTAAAATTAAACTATAATTCCAAGTACAATTTCTAATACGTTATAATCAATATGACATAAGCGTGTTAGATTAATCTCATTCCTTTAACTTCCAATCATTAAAACTATGTTCATGCTATTACGAATAATTTCATGGCAACTTGGTCTTTTGTTAACTAATGCACATACATACTTACTCAATTAATCAATCTTCCTAGCATATTTCTATGTTAAACTAATTAATCGATTTCATAAGCATGTATAAGACAGAGTGAAGCAACAATACATTCCCGTATTGAAAAAAATTAATCACCACAATCTTACAAGTTATGCAAGGTAAGAATATTGTTTAATACTATTACTAATTTAACCCACTTTTACACTTAAGAAGATTAAACATGTATCAATTAGATATTTTGCCAATTAATTACAATTTTAGTTTGATTAATAATTAATTCAATTGTTACCTTACAATTATAATGCAAGTATAACATAGGCATGATTTTATCTAATTGAACAAACTACCAAAGCCTATAATAACACAAACATGATTTTAACAATTTAAGTGGATAGAATACAATCAATCTAACACAAATATAATTTAAGTCGTATTAATTAAATTAGAAGCATCAAAACAATAAGAATTCATGTTTATGATCACAAAACAAACTAAAAAGAAGTAGAGAGGGAAACTAGAAGACAAAATTGATGTTTTCCCGAAGCCAGACTAGCGTGCGTCTTTTTCTCTCTACTTTGTTCTACCGATCAAAGGCCTCCAAGATGCTCGATTGCTTCTACTCCAAGAGGCTTGCTAGCTCTTTATCAAGAGGGGAAATAGACAAAGGAAAAAAAAGAAAATGGAAAGGCAAAATGAGAGAAAAAAAGAGACGAGTGAATGAAAGGAGTGGTGAATGAGTGGATGAGGGATTTAAGAGGAGGTGATGGGTGGTATTTATACTTGAAGAGGGAAGCTTGCATTGGCCAAAAATAGTAGAAAATCCCCCATTCCATGGTCGACCTTTGATAGTAGGGAAAAGGGTTGAGATGGCTTTGCTAAATTTAGCTTAATGCCACAAGTTAGAATGTCTAAAAAGAGGAGGGGTTGGAACAGGTTTGGGGAAAAGTTAAGGGCTGTTTAGAAAATATTATAATCAGATTTGGGAACTAATTTGTATATGGACTAGACAGCTTTTGGGCTACTCTTTAAGTTCATGTTTCATCCTCCTTCAATTAGACACTCTAGGTCCTTTCTTCGATATCAGATAGGAAATTAATTCAACCAAAATCTTATTTTATCAGTTGCATTTTTTTAATGGGTCGAAGAAATTGTGTAACACCCCAAACCCGGCCTATGCGTTAAGTCCAGATTTGGCATGCCACACAAATTGATCTTTCATCTAGTCATCAATAATTTAAGAAAAACAAATCTTCAAAACGATTTTGGAGATGGATTTTATATAAAATCGAGATTAATTTGAAATCCATGATTTTGAAAACATCAGAGTTTATAATTTGATTTTCAGAGAAATAATTGGTTGAAATAAATTCATAAAAGAGTTTCACAGAAATCTTATGAGTTAGTGATATTTAAGAAAAACCCCCTTTTTATACGCAAGTTTAGGAAAACATCTATAAAAATTAAAACAGCCCCATTTAAGTATCTAAAACATATTAAAATCCATCCACGAATAAAAATCCATGAAACAATACCAGAGGCCTTATTACATTGCAACTGAAATAATACTTAAATAAAAATACTTAAAAGAAATTCAAAGTTTATATAAACCATCATTTGTAGTATGGCCTCCTCACGAGTCATCCCCGGCCCAAGTCTCCATCAATTATCATTACCTGAGAAGGGTAAGAAAAATGGGATGAGTTACTTAGAACTCAGTGTGTAACCCACTTACCGTGTCCACTGGGCCAGAATCATTTAAGCATATAATTGGGCTTGAACCCATTTACAAATGTACAACATATATAACAAATATAAAATGCATGTGATATGCAATTTCCAACCAAGCCAAAATTTCCATCCGCTACACACCACCCGTACCAACCAGCACACCTGTGGGGATCAAGTCAACCCACCCCGCCAACACACTAATCGCAGGCATAAAGCCATTTAAAATGTTGTGGCAGAGCCACCGAACTAGATTGTGGCAGAGCCACCAAAACTTCTCTTCAATTTTTATCCCAACCCATGCAATCATGTATGCATATACAAAGCATAATAATATTCATAAGATAATTTCAACATAAGGCCCATAATACAAGTTGGCCCATTAAGCAATCTAGCAATTTGGCCTATTAATCGATCTAGCAAATTTGGCCCATTACTCGATCTAGCAAATTTGGGTCATTAATCACATGAGGCCTTTTTCAAAATTTTCACACTTTGACCAATTTATCAAATAATTTGTATGAACCTAAATATCACATGGGGCCCACAATATCACTTTTTAACCAAATAGCCCACTAAGGGCAATTTCGTAATTTCCACAACTTTAATACCGATTTCATGCATTTACACCAAAAAGTGTTAATATACCGTATTTTCAAATTTTACCAACTTTACAATTTTTATTCTATTTGCTTACGGTACAATATCTAACCCATGAGATAAATGTGAAATTACACACCTGATTACGGTGAGAACTATACTTTCCCGCTCGTCGATACCTAAATACGTGACACGCTTGATTAGAACACTAATACTTAATATATATCTATGTTAAGATAAACGATCTAGATATTTTTACCCTCGGAATTTTGAACAACAACTATTTGTGGTTTCTCCCCGATTGATGGTTCATAACCCGTTGAAGATCCACGAACAGTAAATGGCTCAGGAGTACGAATGACTTCAAATAATTGATTTTCACCAGAGGAGGGTCCACAACCCGGTGGAAAATCTCGGATTGCCGAAACAGCCCTTCGCTTGAATCTAGAGGGAGTAGCAAAACCATCCCTCTTCTGAACACTATTCACCACTCTTTTCGACCCTATCTTGTTTGCCTCCATTGACAAAAGATTATTAGTCCTAATAATATATCGGAATTTAAGACTATTGGTTTAAAAGGGCGAATTCGGCTTACCTTAAAATTCCGAATGATTCTAAAAGAATCCCTTGAAAGTTATGATCCAAATTTGAATGACTTCAAGACTACTTCGAAAAGATGCTGATTCGGCCCTCCACTATTTCACTAAAAAAATAACGAAAGAAATCATCTAAATGAGTGATTGGTTATTCGGTTTAAAAGACTCTTCCAAGCCAATCTATAGATTCGGCCAAGGTGACCAAATAGCACAAAGAGAAGACAAAAAAAATGATTCTTACCGATGATCCAAAGTTTGAATAGAAGAAAATGATTGAGAATAAAAGTTATGAGGAATGGAAGATTCGGCTATGATATATCAAAGAAAGGAAAAAGATTTCGCTATAGAGATGGTCTCTAACATTCGGTCACGGAAGAAATATGAAGGAAGAAATGTGTTTAAAGGATGAGAAAAATGGAGAAAGAAAGAGAATAAGGATGAGAGGTTTATGATTCGATTTTCAAAGGTAAGAGAAGAGCAAAGAAAAGGGTTTGGGACAATGGTGCATTCGGCATTGAGGAAGAAAGAAGAAAAGAAATGGTTTTTGTGTTTGATATTTTCGGCACTAGGAGAGAAGCACAAAATGAAGCACTTAAGAGGTTGGCAAAATATGACCAAATGGTCAAAAGGAGAAGACAAAAAGAAGAAAAATAAAGATGTTTACCCAAAGCATCAAGCACATTCGGCTATGAGAGAATAATGAAAAAGAAAAGATGTTTTGAGAGAACACAATGACCAAATGGGATTACACACTAGCTACCATCCTTACCAAAGTCTACCACCAAAAATTCGGCTCCCCCTTAGTCCACAAAGCCGTCCAAGTTCATGGACAAGTTGGCCATTCCAAGTTTCCAAAACATAGCCCTTAAGATATGCCTTGTGTCCCCCCTACCTTCCATAAGCTTAGGATTTCTTTCCCCAAGTTCAAGCTTACCTAACCATTAGCCACCTTACCATAAAAGAAATAGTCCAACCTTACCATAAATAAGGCTTGACCGACACATGCTATAAAGGTGCAAAAATAAAAGTCACCAAAATGAAATCCATTGAATTCGATCCTCTTCCCTCAAGCAACACTTATGGCGCCAACTCCACTTTACTACTAGCTCATCTTATGCTAGTTTTAGTCACTTAATTTCCTTAAACATCAAGGTCACTTGATCCACTTCAATAAAGTACTCATTTCTAAAATTTATTCTAATTCCGAATAAGTCCCGAGCCTTCTCAAGACTATATTAAGCACACAAATTTAATCATTCACAAGCTAAGCACCAAAAACATGCAACATATAGATACTCAATTTTTAGGATGTTACAAATTGATTTGGGGCGTCCATGCTATAAAATAATCAACCATGCTTATGTGTCATATGCTTCAGCAATCCAATCTCCTCAAGGTGACTACTGCACTATATTTCTTCCATTGTGCAAAGGAATCCAAAATTGGCCAAATTATGCAAATTTATGATAAAAATAACTAAAATTCAAAATGTTTATTAAATTAAGTTCAATTTAATTATTCTATAATAAAAGCATAAAATCTGATGAAATTTACTAAGAAACTGCATGAATTAATGCTCAAAAGGTGCTAAAAAAGTCTATATATTTTAGTGTTTCTAAAAGCCATCTTAATATATTCGTCATGTTCAATTTTAGATTTAGAAGAAACCAAGATGTCATCAATAAACACAACTACGAATTGATCTAAGAATGGTTGGAAAGAACCTATTCATCAAATCCATAAATGCAGCAATAGAATTGGTTAATTTGAAAGGCATCACGAGGAGCTCGTAATGACCATACCGAGTCCTGAATATAGTCTTAGGTACATCCGATTCCTTCACCTTTAATTGATAGTACTCAAACCTTAAATCAATTATTGAGAACACAATTGCACCTCTAAATTAGTCAAACAAATCGTTGATTCTCAACAATGGATACTTATTCTTAACAGTCAACTTATTCAACTGTCGATATTCAGTTCACAACCTAAGGAAGCCATTTTTATTTTTAACAAACAAGACCGAAGCTCCACACGGAGAAACATTAGGTTTAATAAACCCACAATCCAAAAGCTCCTAAAGTTGAACTTTTAATTCTTTAAGTTCCTTAGGTGCTATGTGATATGGAGCAATGAATATCAAAGCAGTTCCAAGCAACAACTTAATTTCAAATTCAACCTCACGATTCGGAGGTAATCCTAGGAGTTCCTCGGGAAAAACATCCGAAAAATCCCTAACTGTTCGAATACTCTCCACAATTACACTACTAGCACTAAAATCCAACACATAGGCTAAATAGGCCTCACACCCTTTCTGCACCAATTTCTCTGCTAATATTGCAGAGAGCACATTAGACAAATAATTTCGCTGTTCACCAACCATGATGATCTCATTACCAATTAATCATTTTCATAGTCACTCTCTTAGTGGCATAGTCCAAACTAACATGCATAGTCCAAACTAACCTAATGTTTAACCAACCAATCCATTCCCAATATTAGATCGAACTCACTAAAAGGAAATTCCATCATATTAGCCAGAAACACTACACCCTAAACCTCCAATGAACATCTTTTATAGATCATATTTACAATGACTGATTGTCCCAAAGGGCTAACTACAGTAACATCATTAGCAGTTTTCTCTACCCTAATACCAAGTTTATCAGTAATAGCACGAGTAACATATGAATGGTTAAATCCTATATCAATCAAGGCAAAATACAGAACAAAATAGATGGTAAAAGTACCTACTATGGTATTGGACGCATCTCTATCCTCATGACCTCTAACAACATATACAAGAGTAGGTTGCCTAGCATCAATTCGGTTCGCATCCTGACCAGGTGCTCGCTGACCCTGATTACCATTCGCCACAATATTTACAGCCTTATTCTAACCTCAGCCCATCGGAGGTAATTGACCCTTTCTCTAATTTTGGGTTTAATTTTGAGTCGAAGCTTGCATCTAATTGACCCGACAAGGACAATATTTTGTTCTACACTCTGTACACCCACATCGCAAACAATCATCCAACTTTTGCCAACACTCACCCGGATGGGGTCTATCACAATACGTACAATTTGGAGTCCTACCCTTAGAACTAGCTACAGTAACCCCTTGTTGCGATCTACTCTTATTAGCCTGTTTCATGAAACGGGAATTTGAACTAGTAGAACCAGAATCTCTCTTATTTTGGATCTTACTTTTCTCTCATTTTTCACGATCCAAACGCTTAACGTCCTCCACAATCTTAGTTTTCTCCACTAGGGTTTCAAATACTTTTTCTTGGTGTAGAGTAACTTGAATATTTAGGTCATAACGTAATCCATTCTTGAACCACACACATTTATCCTACTCAGTCGTAACCATTCCCTGAGCATAGTAGTTGAGCATTAGAAATTCGACCTCATATTTAGCCATAGTCTTATCCCTTTATTTTAACTCAATGAACTCGAGTCTATAGGCCTCCACATACCTTGTGCCCACATACTTTTTTTGAAAGGCGTCCTGAAAATATTCTCAGATCAATTGTTCTGTCTGTGTACCCCTCACAATAGACTGCCACCAACGATAGGCCTCATCCCTTAGCAAGGACATAGTACCCTTTAATTTTTATTCTAGAATACAGTCCAGATCCTCTAGAATCCTCTCAGTGGTCTCCAGTCGTACATATATCGGGGTGTGACATGCATAAAATTTGGTTTTTAATCAAAACTCAATCGATTATCACTTTTCCGCTGCAATATTATGAATGAGTTTTTGAGTACTGAATAAAATTGGAAAATAACTTTTGCGAAATAAACATTAAATCCAATCGGTTTTTACTTTGGAAAATTTTATCTTTTAGTGAAAAAGAGATAACACGCTAAGTTTTTTTTCTAAGATTAGGAAATTCTTTAAAAAGGCTATTTAAAAATCCACAGTCCGAGGGTTTGATAACTTGGTTATGATACCAACCAAATGTAACCTCTCTAACCCGGTCTAGACGTTACAGCCATATTTTGAAGGCTACATTAGCCACCGAGATGGTCTAGCAAACTTATCAGAGTTTTTAGAACGGTCTGTTTAAAACATTTATTTACCTTTGAAGAAAAACTTAGCACCATATCTCTTTTTCACAAAAACTTATGAGTTTCAAAAATTGATTGATTTTAACATTTTCCTCATAGTAGAGATTATTTTTGAAAACTTAGTTGATTTCCAATTAATTTACTTTTCAAAATCTCGCAATGGAAAAGTGATATTCAACATAGTTTTAATGAAAACCGGATTTCATGCATCTATAATTCAATTCCAAAGTTTCACAAGTCTAAACAACTTAAATGTCATGCTTGCAAAAATTAACCCAAAACTTAAATCCCATGCCACAATTCAAATAAAATGATACAATTCCCAAATAACATAAATTATAATATTATGTCTAAAAAACTTTTAACAACAATAATCCGAGCCAAGACCATTGAATGCCAATTCCGTGTCCTAACCTTATGGGTTATCTATATAGATTGAAATACGAGGGTTGAGCTTAAAGAGCTCAGTGTAAGTCCAACACAAGAAAATTAGTGTAAAATAATAGACATGTCATACAAAATAACAGTTCCTAGAACAAACAAAATCGTATAACAAAATAGAATTTGATAGTTTATTTGAACATACTTAAGAATGTCAATGCAATTCATGTCTAACAATAAAAGTTCCTACCCATACTCCGTTGCACACCCAGTAAGAGTTCCTCAGAACTCATCCATCCTTACACGTCGCATTATGGATGAACCACCAATAATTGTAGATAAATTGTCAATAAAAATAATGGATAAACTACCGAAATTTTTAAATAAAAAGATTATAGATAAATTTCCAGTAAGTTGTGGATAAACCACAAGTGTTTGCATATTTAAGACTGTCAGTACTTCCTCCTTTCATATCATCCCAATCCCCATGCTATGCAATATGGCATGCTAGTAACAGTATAAAATAGAAATAGTAGTCATGCTTAATCATGCAATCATTTTAACAACAGTAGTAGGCATGTTGAACATGCAATCAATAATACAGAAGTAGTAGCAACAGTAATAGATTGTAACACCCCAAACCCAGCCTAGAAGTTAAGCCCGAATCTAGCGTGTCACATGGAAGTTTTTTTTTTAGCCCATCTTTGAGATTATTAAAAACTTGTTTGAGAATTACAGCTCTTTATTAAAACCCAAAACACTTAAGCAATTGTTATCTACTTGAAAACGTAATTATCTTTAAAAACCTTTTTGGTTGTGAAAACATTGAAATAAACAATTTACGAAAATGGGACGTTTGGGAATAGAGTTGCAGAAGCACTTTGAAAGAAAATTCAAGGCCTTATTACAACATTTAACCCAAAATAGTAAAGTAATAAAATAAACGAGAAAGAAGTCTATAATCCAAATAAACTATTTCTGAAGTATAGTCTCCACCGAGTCATCCATGGCCCAAGTCCACGTCACTGAGCATTACCTGAAAAAGTTAAGAGAAAGGGGGGTGAGTTACAAGAACTCAGTGTGAAATCCCCTTACCGGTCATTAACTGGGATGAGACCTTTACAGAAACAAACTGGGCCGAAGCCCCATATAAACATGATAATGCAGATAATATAATGCAATTCCCAACCCAATCCTAATAATCCATCCGCTACACACCACCCGTACCAACCAACACACCTGTGGGTGATCATCAGTCAACCCACCTCGCCAACACACCAAGAATGCAGCCGAGCTGCCAGATTATAAGCGGCTTAGAGCCTTCGGTAAGTCCACAGTCATCTTGGGTGACTCGTGCGACCCTAACAATCAAATCGGTGAGTGAAAATCAAATCGGTGAATGAAAATCAAATCGGTGAGTCCACAGTCATCTCGGGTGACTCGTGCAACCCTAAAAATCAAATCGGTGAGTGAAATCAAATCGGTGAGTGAAACCAAATCGGTGAGTCCACAGTCGTCTCGGGCGACCCGTGCGACCCTAAAATCAATCGGTGAGTCCACAGTCATCTCGGGTGACTCGTGCGACCCTAAAAATTAAATCGATGAGTGAAAATCAAATCGGTGAGTCCACAGTCATCTCGGGTGACTCGTGCAACCCTAAAAATCAAATCGATGAGTGAAAATCAAATCGGTGAGTCCACAGTCATCTCGGGTGACTCGTGCGACCCTAAAAATCAAATCGGTGAGTCCACAGTCATCTCGGGTGACTCGTGCAACCCTAAAAATTAAATCGGTGAGTCCACAGTCATCTGGGGTGACTCGTGCGACCCTAACAAATCAATCACTTCCTCCAATTACATATCCCAACCCATGCAGTATGTCATGTATGCAAAGCACATTTCATAATGATGTATGAAAAAGATTACCGTCATAACCAGATAAACAGAATACACACACAGTTGTGCTAATCAACCCATAAGGGTATAACGGTAATTTTACCCATTAAGGGCAATTCGGTAATTTCGAAACCCAAGGGTATTTTGGTAACTTCGCAACCCAGAGGTATTTCGGTAACTTATCCTCCAAGGGTATTTTGGTAATTTTGTAACCCAGGGGTATTTCGGTAATTTACCCTCCAAGGGTATTTTGGTAATTTTGCAACCCAAGGGTATTTTGGTAATTTACCCTCTAAGGGTATTTCAGTAATTTCGCAACTCAGGGTATTTCGGTAATTTACCTTCCAAGGGTATTTCGATAATTTCGCAACCCAGGGTTATTTCGATAACTTACCCTCCAAGGGTATTTTAGTAATTTTACCCACTAAGGGTAATTCGGTAATTTACTCTCTAAGGGTAATTCAGAAATTTTACCCACCAAGGGTAATTCGGTAATTTACCTTCCAAAGGTAAATTCGGTAGTTTTACCCACCAAGGGTAATTCGGTAATTTACTCTCTAAGGGTAATTTAGAAATTTTACCCACCAAGGGTAATTCAGTAATTTACCTTCCAAAGGTAAATTCGGTAGTTTTACCCACCAAGGGTAATTCGGTAATTTACTCTCTAAGGGTAATTCAGAAATTTTACCCACCAAGGGTAATTCGGTAGTTTACCTTCCAAAGATAAATTCGGTAGTTTTACCCACCAAGGGTAATTCGGTAATTTACCTTCCAAGGGTAAATTCGGTACTTTTACCCACCTAGGGTAATTCGGTAATTTACCTTCCAAAGATAAATTCGGTAGTTTTACCCACCAAGGGTAATTCGGTAATTTACCTTCCAAGGGTAAATTCGGTAGTTTTACCAACCAAGGGTAATTCGGTAATTTACCCTCTAAGGGTAATTCGGTAATCTCGTAACTAAAACTTAACTAGTAATTTGGGGCATACAAATTTAAACTGTCCATCTGCGTCATGCTGACTAAATTGACCATAACTCGAGTTAGAAAACTCGAAATCTAGATCCGTAAATTTTCCTTGGAACTAGACTCATATATCTTCTTACTGTAATTCTTCCAAAATTTTTGGCCTAGCCATTTAGTACAGTTTATTCCTTAAATCTTACCTTGTTTCACTATCCAACGATTCTGACCTCTCTTACCTTAATTTCAAATATCTCACTGTACGATTTTCATATACTGCTACAACTTGTTTCTCTTGAAAATAGGCTCAGTAAGCAATCCATACATATAAATTAAAACCCATAATTTGTTTTGTACAATTTTATATGATTTTTCCAAGACAGATCAGAGAACCACGAAGTCATTCAGAACCAGTCTCACTAAAATTAACATATCTCAGAATATAAAATTCTTTTTCCTTCTCTGTTTCTTCCATATCAAAATAGACACAGTAAGATTTAATTTGATATCTTAATCACTTTCTAATTCCCTGTCTCCTATTTTTCATGAGTTTTCGAAATCACGTCACTGTCACTGACCAAAACTATTTTATTACAAAAACATGGTTACCACTATGAACCTACGTGCGCCCGAGTGACCCCGAATGCCGATTTCCGGTTTTTTTTGGTATTTCGACCAAAACACAGAACATTCATGCAAAATTTCAGAGAAGTGTGAGATTACACACCATTTCAAACATGTATTTGGAAGGGTATGTGTAACATCCTGGAAAGGGCCTATGCATTTTCAGTCTAACTGTACGAAATGACAAGTCTTAAGCACTATGAATAAATTTTTGATATTTTTGGAAACTCAGAAATGTATGAAAATGAATTGGAAATGAACATTTTTGGAAACCTGGAAATGCATGGACATGAACATTTTTGGAAACCTGGAAATGCATGGACATGAACATTTTTGGAAACCTAGAAATGCATAGACATGAACATTTTTGGAAACTAGGAAATGTAAGGAAATGATTCAAAAATGGAAAGTGAACATTTCTGGAAACTTGGAAATGTAAGAAAATGGCAAGTTTACAGAGCCGATCGAAAATTTTAGGAAACTTGGAAATGACCTAGAAATGTCAAATTTTAAAGTTTAAAATAGGAAATTAGGGCAAGGAGGCCTTAAAAGAAAAAGTTGGAGAAATTTGACACACAAACAGGCTTGGAAAAGTGGCCTGAAGATGCCACTTAGGGCCTCTGGAAATTGCACCACATGCAAGGGTGTTGGGCCTGAGTTCGAGTCACTTGGGAAGCAAATAAAGAAAGTTTTATTTTTGTTTCCAAAAGCACAAGGAGTGGACGGCAAGGCATCTAGAAAAAAAAGAGGTTTATCCTCTTTAAAATTCGGCTATTAAGTGATAAATAAGGGATTTTTTTTAGATTTTTAAATTGGATTATTTAGAAGAGATAAATACTGGATTAAATCCTTTTATTTATCATATTAAAAAGATAAAGTTATCAGATAGAGGAGTGGTGGCCAAGTAAGGGACTCCTTAGCTGATAAGTTTGCCTATAAAAAGGAAGGAAGGAGGGCTACTCATCAGTTTGTTTCTTTCTCTGCTCTGCCGAAAATTTCCTGGCAAACTCTCTCTGCCGAATTTTCTTATCCTCTTTTCTTCTTCTTTTCTCTTCTACTGTCAAGCCGAAACCTCTTTGATTCCTGTTTAAGTCTCCATAGCCGAATCTTTGTGGCTTCAATCAAGGGTGCCGTCGACTGTGGTGATAAGGTAAGAATAATGGATTCTTGTTGTTTATTCTCTTTCAACCAAGATTTGGGAACTGATTCTTTTGGTTGTCTTTTGGCCGAATATTAAAGGAGGAATTCCAGGATTTCAGATCTAAGGATTTAAGGTAAGAAAAGCATGGTTTAGGCCAGAGGCCAATTGATTTAAGATTATTAAGTGATATGGAAATCAGATCTAACATATGTGTGTAGGGATTTCAACATCTCCATAGCCAAGGGTTACTTTTCGGGATTTGAAATCACAAGGTATGTTTTTAAGATATTCGGCCAAGGCTATTTTAAATATTTAGATTTATTATCAGAAGCCGAAAACTAACCTGTGGAGTAATATAGTGTTTAGCCGAATTCACAAGGGAGGAATACAAAGATTCGGCCCTTGATTCTTAAAATCAATTCAGTTACAAGGTAAGTAATACAAATCCTAGTTGTATTTGGAAAAATGGCCGAATGGTCTTTTAAATAGTAAGTGATTAACTTATGTAGGATTTGAGATCTAAATCTGTAATCGGTTCTCTTCGGGATTTTCAAGGACTTCATTAAGCGAATCAGGTGTGTACTCCACACTACTTTGTAATATGAATTATGGTTGCATGTATTAAAATATATGTTAATGAAAATATGAGCATGGCTAAGGTACCATGTTAAGGTACTAAGTACTCAGGTACGTTTCCTACTTCTACTAGGAATATGAAATATGTTATTCATAACATGAGAATATGATAAGAATGTGAACTATGGTATATTATGCATATTAATGTTTATGGGGCATATGGTTGTATATTGAAAGGGGAAGTGAAAAGTGGTGATTTAAGACCACAGTAATCTGAAAAGTGGTGACTTACGACCACAGTAATCTGAAAAGTGGTGATCTAAGACCACAGTAATCTGAAAAGTGGTTTCCTAAAACCACAGATACGGAGCCTTAAGCCCGCAAATTGGTGTGTAGCGGAAGGAGGGTCGACTTAGTAGTCCCCACGGTGTGTTTGGCAGGTACGGGGGTGTGTAGCGGATGGACAATTAGGTTTGGGTTTGGGAATGCATCATAACTTGTATTTTATGATTGAATGTATTGTATGCCTGATTCTATTACAATTTAGTGCCACGTACACATTGAGTCTGGTTGACTCACCCCGTTGGGGAAATATTTTTTTCAGGTGATGAGCAGTAATGGACCGGGTCGGCAGGAGCTAAAGGTGGCCATGCATCGCAAGGAGAAATTTAAAGACTTGGGCTTTTATTTTACTCAGTACTTAAATTTTATTTTGGGTTTTGATTGATGTAATAAGGTCATGAGGCCCAAGTAGGATTTCTTTATTTCTGTTTAAACTTTTAATTTACTATCTTACGAACTATTTTTGATTAAAGTTCAACTTAAGAATTATTTATTTAAAAATAAACCCTAAACTGTTTTGTCATCGTAATTAAATGATTTCTAAGTAAATAAGTGGGTTTCGATCTAAGCCCAACCCAAAACAATATTTTTCAAAAAATTACACAAATTTTCTCTAAGTAACAAAGAACTTTGAAACTGATTTTCTTAAGGAACATACCAGATCCGGTTCAGGCTCGTGGGCCCGGTGTGGGGTGTTTCAGTATGAGATTACACACCATTTTCAAACATATATTCGGAAGGGTATGGGATTACACACCTTATTCGGAATCTGTAACGCGATACTCTCCGCGGCACCAAAAATACGAGTCACTTATTATGAGGGATAGATGATCGGGCGATTTGATTCCTTGTTGACATTGGATTCGATTTCCACCACTTGAGTTATGGCTAGAATGATACACGGCCACCCTCTTAGAACACGATTTAATCGAAGAAAAGAGTGTCTACCCAAATGAGAAAGAATTTATGAAGGAGTGATTGTGGATTGAGAGTTTAGGCAAAACAAGGGAGAAAGATGAGCAAATGTGCTAGAGTGTTGACCAAATTTCTATCCAAACTTCTCACCTCAATTCCCATAAATTTTCTTCTCTTTTTTTTTATCCACCTATCCGCTCTCCTAATTCTTTTATTTCTTTTTCATCCACCTACTCCACTCTCCAAATTCTTTTATTTCTTTTTCATCCACCTACTCCACTCCTCAAATTCTTTTATTTCTTTCCTTTCTTTTTCCTTGTTTTCCTCCTTACCTTATCTTTCTAGTCTTCATTTCATTTTTCTTTTATTTCTTTACTTTAATACTTTTATTTGCAAAAGATGGGATTTGAACCCCTTCACTCCATGCTTTCCACTTGATGCCATAACCTCTTTACCAATAGTTCATTTATGTTAACAATTTACTCTCTTATTTCCATAAGCTTTGATGCCTCTTACTATCTCTCCTTAATTAGCTTAAACACAAACTTTCACAAGGCCCAACTTGAACCCGAAACTTCAAAGAACTCCATAACATTCCAAAACCACCTTCCTAATAAGTCCCACTTGAAATAATGTCATTCTCAAATTCTCATAAATTTTTAAAACGCTTATACGCTCAAGGTACAATGGGCCTAACTCTACTAGGCCCAATTTCGGGTCGTTACATAGATCATCAAATATTCAGTAACGGTAGGCGTGTATCATTCACATATTATAACAAAAATAGTTCAGTCATTCAGATCACATGTTCCAGGCCAATCATAATATCATGGTTTCAATTGAATGTACAAAAACTCTAAAAACAATTCGGGGACTATACAAGGACTAAACTGAACATATCACGAATTTCTGTGCAAAGTTGTAAAAAGTGGGGTCATATGGCCGTATGGCAGCCTGATCTGTGGAAGGGATACATGACCGTTTGGAAGGGATATACAACCGTGTCAGACCGTGTAACTACCTAAGGCCATGTGAGCAATGGTAAAATTCCCTACATTAAGGATACGACCGTGTAACAAGCTGAGGTCGTGTGGGTCACGAACTACCCTGAGACTTACAAGTGCACATAGTCGTGTGGTCCACACACTCATGTGAGAGACCGTGTGGCCCTAAAAATACACGGTTTGCCACCGATTCACTTGGTAAAGAACACACACCTTTCACCACAAGTCCGATCGACACCCTTCAATATCAATTCTGATCCGATTCACCTAGATCTAATCCTTCAATGGTCAATGCACACAAATTAACAATTGGTATTAAGATTTTGACAAGATCCAAAAGAGATTGATTAATCGAACTAAAAGATTAAAACGTGA
This sequence comes from Gossypium australe, assembly GCA_005393395.2. Classification (NCBI taxonomy): domain Eukaryota; kingdom Viridiplantae; phylum Streptophyta; class Magnoliopsida; order Malvales; family Malvaceae; genus Gossypium; species Gossypium australe. The sequence goes on along the minus strand of CM016614.1, from coordinate 21,630,093 downwards.
TGATAATATTACGAAAATACATTATCTAATCATTGAAATAAAGTGTACTTACTGACCTTTGGCAAAGATGATGGATGCTATTGACGACAATCTAAACATCGATGGAAATCAACGAACGGAGAACGATTCAATAAGGGAAAAATTTGGTAGCACACAATATGGAAATAGGGTGTAAAAATGAGAGAAAAGAAGAGGAAAAATAAGGTGGAAAGATTAGTTTTATTAGGATTTTATAAAGAGGGAATGTGAATAATCAAAATAAGAGAAAAAGTTATTTAAATACCTAAGGTTTATAAACCCTAGGGGCGACATAAGTAATTTTATCGAAGCATTGCCGAAATTTTCAAAAATGAAAGGGAAGGAGAGGTTCAAACTTAAGTCTCTAGGGAGGGGGCACTAACATTTAACCATTAAGCCTATAACTCATTTCTTAAATAATTTAGACATTGAACCGTACATATATCGAGCTGTGACATGCATGAAATTTGGTTTTTAATCAAAACTCCGTCGATAATCACTTTTATGCTGCAATATTATGAATGAGTTTTTTTAGTAGTAAATAAAATCGAAAAACAACTTTTGCTAAATAAACATTAAAACAAAATCAGTTTTTACTTTGAAAAATTTTGTCTTTTAATGAAAAAGAGATAACACGCTAAGTTTTCTTCTAAGATTAACAAATTCTATAAAAAGACTATTTTAAAAACTCTGATAATTTTACTAGGTCATTTCGGTGGCTAATATAGCCATTAGAATTCGTCTATAACGTCTAGACAGGTTAGGGAAGTTACATAAATTACATCTAATAAATAATTTTAAAATTTATTAAGATATTTTTTTATGATAATATATTTTAAATTATTTTTCTTTATTTATTTATTTATTAACAATTTTAAATAAAATATATGTTTCATTTTTAATTATAAAAATATAATCATTTTCATTTACTTATTTTTAAATTTTTTATTTATTAATTTTTTATTTTATATAGATTTTAAACTTGAATATTTTATACATGTTTTTTTTAGAAATGTCATTTGCATAATCTTAATTACTATTGAGAGATAAAAAAAATTAAACTTATAAATATGGATTAGTGTTTTACTTTATTACATTGAAAGTAATTTTATTAATATATAGACAATTTTTTATTAATATAAACATATCTAATGATTTATAATAATATATCTAATTATCATTTAAAATTTTAATCTTTTAATTATTTGATAATTAAATTAAATTTCCTTTAAATTATTTTAAACTTATTCAAAATCATACATAATTTTTTATATTTTTAGTGGCTCATCCCTAAAATAGAATTTTTCTTATTTAGGCCCATTTATAATTTATAAAATTTTAAATTAATAATGGTAAAATTACATTTTAGCCCCCTTAAAATGATAAAAAATTAATTTTGTCTTTTAAAATTTATAAAAATATAAACTATTAAATTAACGAAATTATATTTTTACTATTGTAAATTACAATTTAATTCCCCTCAAAAAAAAAAAGAGTTCACCCTTGTATATTTTGATTAAACAATAATTTATTATTAAAGTTTTTAAACGTAAATAATCATTTTGTATTTGTTTTCATTTCTATCATTATTTATATTTTTAATGTTACATTTTAAATATTATGTTTAATAAAATTAAAATTTATCAATATTAATAATGTCTTTTTGTTATACTAATTTTTTTTAATAATAATTCTAAAATATATGAAAATATTTTAATTTTAGTTTTATTGAAAGCACTTTAGTTGTAAATTTTTTTGAATAATTTCATTATAAGTTCTAACTATATCTGTTTATTTTGAGAGACATAATGCCTAAAACTACTCATAGTCCCTCCCGCTTCAGAGCACTCGAACCCATATCCTCCTGTATTGAAAACAATGTTCATACCAATCGAACTAAGACTCAAACGACACTTTATTTGTAATTTTAAATAAACTAAAATTTGTTTATAGAGATATATTAAACAAACAACCAACCCATGTGATCCATGCAACAAACTAGTGTCGAAACCATTTTTTTGTAAAACGGGGTCGACTTAAAAATGAGGTATGGAGTCGCCACCGACCTTTTTTCAAGGTGTGATCGGATCACCTTGAAATTGAAAACTTTGATTTATTAAAACAAATTTTGGTCTACAAAATTCGCGAAAATGGGTTCGGGAGTCAGTTACGTACGAGGAAGGGTTAGCACCCTCGAAACACCCAAAATTGGTACCTAATTGATTATTTAATGTCTTGATGCCGAAAATTTGAAAAGATTCTGGATAACGATCCGTTTGCTTAAAAAACGGACACTTGAACAAATCAAATTGGATGCTAAGACCCTCTTATTTCAAAGAAATAAAATGTCATACCCAGTGAGTTAGGGTACGACATTTCTTATTCTTGAAACTGAGCTTATCTTTTAAAACTCGTGTATTAAAGTTTGAAAAAGATATTCGGTTATTCGGGCTTAATGAAAAATTGGAGCCCAGTGAGTTAGGGCACAATTTCTCAAAATTCCCGAATATAGAACATTGCCTTTGTTTTTTAGAAATTCTTACCTCGAGATGATAAAACGTCACATCTAGTGAGTTAGGACACAACATCTCGAATTCTCGAGAATAAGCTTTTATTTAAAATTTTTATATATTTTGATTTAAAAAAGAAAAGGGTACTCGGTTGCTAGGATTTAACGAGAAAATTTGAGCCCAGTGAGTTACGACACGATTTTTTCGAAACTTCCAAACACGAGCATTGCCTTATTTTTTATAAGCTTTCCGATAAGCGATTATAAAACCGGTTCAAAATATATTTATTTAGTTTGTTTGGAACAAGAATGGAACAACCAATATCAATTAAAATGTTAAAATTTGAATCACGATGCGATAATGTGAAAAAAGCCAAGTTACAAACATGGAATAATATACATGGATAAAATATTATACAAATGAATGACCATAATAGGAAATTTGAAGGGAATGAATTCGGGTACATACAATGGCAGGCAAATTAATACAACTAACATATAGCGAGCTTTATAACAAATAAACAAATAATATATATAATAATATGTGTTTAATTTAAATAATACATATATAATAAAAACTTGATATAACATAATATATATATATATAATAATGACATATAAAAGTGTTTGGAATAAATAAATATATATTTTAAAATAGGGTCCTTTAAAGAGACAAATTATATATAAATAAGTTTAAAAGAAGACACATATATATATATATACATAAATAGATTTAAAAGAAAATATTTACATAAAATTAATAATGAAATAAATAATATATACTTAGAATAAAATAATTATGTATATGTAGGTATAATAGCATTAAATTAAATATCATGTAAATCTTTAAAGCATAGAAAAATAAAAAAGATTTTAATGAACAAATTATAAAAATAATACAATTTTATATATGTATATAAACAAAAGTGTAAAATAACAAGCTAGAACAATACAAAATCAATAAATAATTCAAGATAGAGATGAATAATAATTAAATTTTAAAGAAAATAAAAGAATTACAAAAGAGAAAAAAATAATTTACAAATAAAGAACAATATTAAAACAAATATGGAAGACCAAAATACAACTCACGCAAACTACAGAGGACTAAAATGCAAATGAATCAAATTTCAAAACGAAACGTTTAAACGAGGACTAATTTGAAACAACGTACGAATTCCAAGGAAATATTTAAAAAACAAATAAAACATAATCGGGGCATAATTAAAGTTAGTGCAAAAAGGAGGGACTAAGCGCGCAGATAACCTCCTTTAAATAAAACACGCGGATCCTTCCTTTGGATCGGGTCGGGCACGTGGACTAAGCACCAAATGGTGCAGTTTCGGCACCTGAACACATGGGCTGAGCACCAAACGATGTCGTTTTGGCACCTGAATTCCAAAGACCCCAAACGACGCCGTTTTTATTCGTATTAAAACCTAAAAAAAAAAAAACTGAATGGCAATCTGCCACTTCCCAAAACCGCCGAAACAAAATCCTTCAAAACAGGTTTCAAAACCTTTTTCTTAAAACTTTCGGACTCTCCACCTTCTCAATCGACCAATAGGCTTCATCAGCGCCTAATGCACCTCCACCGCCGTCGCAAACAGACCCAGGATCCGTCGACCTTTGGATCGAAGAAGTAAACATTGGTTAGGCTAAATCGACACCAAAACAACAGATAAGAAATCCTTTTTTCTTTTATACATTTATTTTTCACGCAACAAATGAAAATAAAAAAATAAGAGCTAAATTACCCAAAAAAACGAGATCTAAAATCACCTCTTTTTAACAACTGATTTTTTTTCTGTATTCAGTATATATGCGCTCGTTTTTACAAAAAAATGGGATCCCCCCTTTTTACACTGAATCATATTCGGCCTTTATAGCCAAATCCGAGAGCGAAAATAAAAGAAAATCAATAAAATACAACGTCTTTATCCATCGTATATCCTGTTGTTGTGTTTTTGCTGGTGTTTTTGTCCTGTTTTGCAGGTACAGAGGAGGCGTACGGAGGCGTGGACATGGCACGTGTGGAGGCTGTGCGCTGGAGGCTGCTGAAGCGGTGCAAGGCTAGGGGCTAGGGTTTGTTGCCTGGTTTAGGTTGTTGGGCCATTTTGGGCTTAGGGTTTGGGCCAGTAATTGGTTCTGTAAATGGACTGTTAAAAGGCTTTGGTTTTTTTATTATTTGTTGACTTTATTTTGATTTTTTTTTTGGGGTTTTATCGGGCCTGGGAAAAATTGGACTCTTACAACTAGTATGTGTAAAATTTTATGTACCGATGTTGGCCAGATTTTTCTTCTCTCATATAAATATTACGATTGTCATGTTATGTAACACCCCAAACCCGGCCCAAACACCATTACCGGATCTGGTATGTCATTAAGAAAATTTTGGAAAACATGTCGTATTTTCAGAAAAAATTTTCTAAAGTTTATCCTTTTATTCGAAAAAATAAATAGTTGATAGTTTAAATAAAATATGCCTTTATGAATTAAAAACCCAAATTTAAATACATGCATTAGTTCAATAAGAATTTAAATAACTAAAAGTAATTAAAGCCCAAAATAAAACAAAATATAAACTAGTGGCCCATGGCCTTATTACAACGAGATTTAAAATCCATTAATTAAAAATATAAAATAATAACTTGAGTCTTTTTGCTGGATCCAGATGTTCTTTTGCATGGCCACCTTGTGCTCCTCTCCAGCCCGGTCCAATGCACTAAGTGCTACCTGAAATATTAATTAATTGGTTGAGTCGCGAGACTCAGTGTGCAACCCTCATGCACCATTAGATGTGGGCCTTAGCCCCATAAAACAAAATAAACAGTTTAATATACATAATAAAAATTAATATGCAAGCCCAACCCAAATCCTAGGTTTCCATCCGCTACACGCCCTCGTACCAGCCATTCACACCATTGGGGATTTCTACAATCAACCCACACCGCTACACGCCTTGATGGCAGTCTTGCTGCTCATCATCAGATCATGGCCGTAGCCACTACAACAGATCACGGCAAAAGCTGCTACAACAGATCACGGTAAAAACCGCTACAACAGATCACGGTAAAAACAGCTACAACAGATCACGGTAAAAACCGCTACAACGTATAACTTCCTCCTTTCATCAACCCAACCCATGCAATCACAAAAATCAATATACTTATATCATTTAATCAGAAAATTCACTAACCTGGTGATTTGCTTTTACCCTCTTTGGGTTTCCATCATTAAGCCGGAATTTCGGCATTTATCAAGACATATAAAACTTATAATCATATATTTATCAAACAGATCTAGTTGGTGTGGAGAATTACACACCTGATTAATGTAGATACCCTTGCTAAACCAATCTACACTTTGCTTCAAAAAGCCGGAAAGATGTGAAAATAGGCCTCTCCTATATTCGGCCATAGTTAGTATTCTACCCGATTTTATATATATGAATAAACAAATCCTCTTACCTTGAAATCCCGAATGTAACACGATTTTATAACTTAGAGATCTATGAGTTTCGGCTTCTAGGAAAAATCCCGGAAAGATGATCTATCGCGCTTTTGGCTTTTAAAAGAACTAAAAATTGAAAAGATGGCTAAGGGAGATTCGGCCAATGAATATTAAGGAGAAGAATAGGTGTAGTTTCGGCTTTTGAATCAAAGTGAAGATGAGGGAATAGGCTTAGAGATTTCGGCTTTTGCAGAGAATGAAGAAGAAGATGGAAGTTTAGGAGTTTTCGGCTTTTACTCAGAGAAGAAGAGAAAAGAATGAGAGAAAAACCCCAAATGCCGAAATTGAAGAGATATTCCCCCTATTTATAGAAATTTCGGCACTTACCTAACCTTGTAGATAAATCCTATCTTTTCTCATTTATCTTAATCTACTGGCTCATCTAAAAGAGACTTAATTATCTCTAACTCCTCCCTCTTTATCAGCATATTATCCACATATTTTAAACATTAAAATCCCTAAATTTTAGCCTTTATCTGCTTATTATCCTCATAAAATAAATTCCTAAATAATAGCCTTTATCTGCTTATTATCCACATATTTTAAACATTAAAACCCCTAAATTTTAGCCTTGTTGCCATCCACTCCACCTAACCCTAATGCCCAAAATTTAGCTAACTTAAATTAAAAGAATTGGGCTCCATGAAACTTAAATTTGGGCCCCTTACTCCCTTGTGTGGCGTCACCTCCTAAGATTGGGCCACAAGCCCACTTTGGTATTTTAAACATAGATACTACCTTTTAAACCCTATAATGCCCAAACAGATAATTTTAATCAAGGCCTCTGCCTAAGCCTGAGCCCAATTTGGACCCCTAACACTTAAATTAACACATTAAACATATCCACCCATTAAACGCATGGGCCCAAAAATTCAGGATGTTACATGTTATGTGTATATCGAGTTATATGGACATTTTAAATATTCATTAATTAATGAGTGGTGGAATATTTTGAAAGATTATTAACCATAAATGTCAATTTTTAAGAAGATGGATTAAAATGAAATATTTTATTAAGGTAATGTATTATGATTAAATTTGGCTCCAATCATTTTGTTATATGAAATTTATAATAAAATGTTGAAAAGTATATGTTACAATAAGTTTTATTGAATTTATCAATCAATTTTGTTTCAAATTTTTTAATACTAACCCTAAACTTTTAAAACATAAAGTTTTACTTAGTGGTACTATTTTGAATCCAAATTGTTTGTGGCTGAAGTTGCTCCTAGCTGTAATTACTTTGGAATAAAAAATATTATTACTTTTACGATTAATTCAAGACATATAGGATCTCTTATGGTTAGGCTTTTTCTTAGTTTATTTTGAACATGCATGGAACTGTACGTATATATATTGTAAAGAAATTTATGGGAGTTGGAAAAAAATAATAAGATATGCTATTGATTTTGTCCTGCATCTGGTTTATTATATATACACGATAATGAATATTGGTAAATACACGTACACATACACTTCCAAATTTCCCATCTTTTTTATTCAATGTTGTGTTGTTCTTCAGTCAAATTATAACAACTGCTGAAATCATTTGTCGAAGATACTGAGTGGGCAGGGGGGACAAGGCATCCCTTGGAAACAACCAAACACTCTTCTATCCATAAAAGTGTGCCGTTTTTGACACTATCCACATGACAAAATTAAGCAATAGAATTGTAATTCTATTCAACTACAGTCTTTATGTTTTTTTAGATTGAAAAACCAAATATTCCATCTTGACTGGGGTTTTCTTTAAACTATTCCAGCCATCAGAGTTGAATAACACAGATGAAACAGCAAAGGAAATGGGGGAGATGCATACAGAAAAGTCACTCAACGTGGGGAGAATGCAAATTTGGGTGTATTGTTTTTGATAAAAAACAGACACCTTTATAACAGTGGTTTTGCTTACCAAAAACCTTAAAACTAATAAATAATCTTCGCTCAAACTTAGTCGGTGAATAAATTAGACCAACCGCACCTCAAAAAGTCTTCCTCCTTTCATTCATATATTTATACGCTTAGACATTGAGACCGTAATTGTAAAAAATTTAATAAAAAAAAGTACCGTCCTACCCTACTTCCATATTACCATAAATTAATAATTTACCCTTTATATTTTATTTTAATTTTGAAATTTTATACCTTCTCACATGTATAATATCATATCATCTTGTTATTTCCCTATACATTATTTATATGGAAAAGTCAGCTAATAGATTTATATCAAGCCTGAAATTTTTGAATTTAAATCTAATAGTATAATTTAATCAAATATACTTAAATGTTATTGTTTGGTTCAAGACTAAAATTTTAATATTTGGAAAAGTATAGAAACTAAAATCAACCCATCCAAAAAGTATGAGGATGGTGGTAACCACCACTTATATGCTAATTATTATATATACACTATATTAGTTTGTTTTAATGTATTGTTTCGTGTATTTCTCAAATACTTTTTTATATATTAATAGTTTAGTTTTAGTTTTTTAATAAAATATCTATATATATATATATATATACACGCAAATATAAGTTAATATCTACATGTAAATAAGCAAAAAAAAATGTATCAGTACATATGGGTGAGTAAAAGTTTTGTTAGACATCAAAATTGAATTATAATGTTGTCAAATTTAATCCTTAATGTTTACATCTTTTGTCAATATGATTTTTTTTCTTTTTTTAGTTAAAATTAGCTCTCAATCTTTTAAAAAGATTCAAATTTGACTATTAACCTTTTAAAAACAGAGTTGAATTGGTTTTTTAATGGAAATATTAAATAAATTTTAAATATGACATCTCATATAACAATTCACTTGTACTTTGATGCTATTCTTTTAGAACTTTTTATCAACTTTTTAATTTTTTTATAATTTTTAAATTATTTGTTGACATGACAGATAAAATAAATAGTGTCATGTTGGCATGAAGTGTACATGGACTACCACATGGGTTGCCACATCAACATTGTTAAAAAATTTAATGTTTTAGTTAATGATTCTATTAAATAAAAGTAATTTGACTCTTTTTGAAAGGTTAATTGTCAAATTTAATTCAAAAAAAGAATAACGGTCAAATTGACAAAATATGTAAATATTAATGGTTAAATTTATCATTATACCTATAATTTTTTTTCTATATCTTTTATATCTATTTTACTATCCATATTTAAAATTCGTGAATGCTATTTCTAATAATAATTTTTTAAAATTCGATTATTCTCTCTTTAAAAATATAATGCGTTTAACCATTTTAACCCACACCTATAGGGAAACTATAATTGTTCGAGGAAAACTATAAATTTATTGTATTAATTTATAATTCTTTGCAATGGGCCACGCATGTGATGTGAGCAAAATCTAGCGAGAAGCATGTGTTGTAGGAAAATCCAAAGAATGGAGACGTCATATGAAAGGAATGAAAATTTAATTAAAAAAAAAACCTTGTCAAATTGATAAATTGCAGTCTAAATTATACACATTTTCTTAATTTAGTAGCTATCTTTTTGCCAATTATTATTATTATTTAAATTACCCCAATGTTAACTCTATTGAAAAAATTATTGACCAATTATATCATGACATATTAACATTCACAGGAATAGTTGTTGTTTATATATCCTTATTTTATATTCTCTTAAATTCTCATTTTGCAGCTATTGGCCAACTCCTTATTTATGTGGGAATTACCTTATTTACTGTGATGTTTATAAATGGTTCAGAATATTATAAAGATTTTAATTTGGACCTATCCAGGGGCGAAGTCAGAATAATTTTTTAAAGGGGGTCGGATAAAATTTTAATTTTTTATAGTTTATATCTTTATAATTTGTAAAGGATCAAATTGAATTTTTATAATTTTAGGGGATGCCAAAGTACAATTTTACCTTTACTAATTTAAAAATTTTAAAATATTCTAAAGGCCAAAATAACAACTTTACATTTTAGGAGGGGTCGGGACCCATGCCAGCCCCCCTGATTTCGCCCCTGGACCCATTGGTAATAGTCTTACTTCAATGGTTTATATAAGTATTCTTGTTTCACTAATTACTACTATATTAGATACATCATGGTAGGAGATTATTTGAACATGTTATTTTAATTATTCGAAATAATAAATACTTTTAATTTATTAATAAAATAAAAGAAAAGAGCCTATTTTTTACTCTTGATGTTTTCACGTTCCCTCACGATAGAATGTACCCAAAACCTAAGGTTTATTTCTTTCTTCTTTCAATTTTCCTATAGCTTAGTTTCCCATTCAAAACCCAAAGTAGAAAGAAATATTGTGTTCATTGTAGCTTAGTTTCAGAGATCGATTTTGGTTTTAAGGTTCCACCAAATCTAGTTTAAATACAAATAATATGGAAAGATAGGTTTCAGAACCGAAATGGAAAAATTAGGGTTTGTTTAAACAGAAATGTGGGGTTAAAAAGATCCAAATAAATCAAGCTAGATAGACTATATATACAATCAGATTAGCAACAAGGATTCAAAACAAAAGGAAAATGAAGTAGATTTTTTAGGAGTAAAACTCAAATGAAGACCACCGGATTACTTTCTGGGGAGTAATTTCTTTTTCAAATTTTCAATATTGAATTTCCTTTTCCTAATTTTAATTTATAAAATGATTAACATTTGGGGTGATGGAGACAAAAAAAGAAATAAAGTAGGAAGTAAGTTGAAAGAATGTGTATAGTTGAGGGTGCAATTGATGAAATAAGGCAAAAACAGAAGGGACATTTAAGACGGCAAGACATGACTGACAGAGTGTATTGGTCTTAGTTGAAGAGTGAGGAGGGTTTATCTGAATAATATAAGGATGATGAGGTCATTCCTATTAATTTAATACCCGCCATATGTGAATTTTGACATTTTTTTCTTTTCGTTAGAGTTGATAAAAGAGGTTGGATTATTCAAGTATAAGTTGTTGACTCGGGGTAGTAAATTAAGATTAAGTTGGATTGCTGACGCAAATAAGAATTTTTTTTGTGAAACAGTCACCTTTTTTCTCATACCAATATAACTCCAATATTTCCACTCTAACAATCCTCATTTTTCTTTCTACTACAATTACCTTCTTCTTCTTTTTTTTAAGTAATTAATTATATATTTAACACATATTAAATATATAAAATGAATGAAACAATTGTAAAATTAAAAAAAAAAAGTGTACGGTGAAATCAAGAAATTCTTTTTTTGTTTTTCGAGAAAACTAATATTAAATTATCAATTTTGGAGGAGTTAATTACCTTTATTTTTAGAAGAATTAAATCATAATTTTATCATTCGTAAGGATCAAAATATAATTAACTTTTAATGAAAGCATGTAAAAATAACTTTATTTTTCATTTTACAAGGGACATGCATACCCATGACGGTTAGGGGTGAGATTCGATCGAGTCAAAAAAATATCGAGTTAGTCGAATTGACGAATCCTATTTTAGCAACCAAACTCAATTTGAATTTTTTTTCGAATCGAGTCAAAAATTTTCGAGTCAAGTCGAGTTAACTAATCCTATTATTTATACTTAATGTTGCGTTTACATGGACTTATTATTTAACTAGTAGACGAAATACAAGATTATTTAACTACATAAATAATATAATGGTTTTGCATTTAAAATTTAATGGGTAAACATTTATCAAAACGGTATAGTTTTACCTTTTGAAATAATGTTTTTGACTTTTAACTTTAGAAAATGTATTTATCAAAACAACATAAATTTTGCCTTTTTTATTCTGATTTTTAAATAACTCGAATTGTGTAATTAATATTCGAGTTAACCGAAAATTTTAAATTTTTATCAAATTTTGTTCACCCCTAAATAAAATATAAAATAACCAATAATATTATGCAATATACGTACAATTTTGGTGTGTTTTCTATTAGCAGCGTATGTTCTCCGCCTACACTTAATTAAAACGAAGAGATCCGTTTCCAGCTAGATGTAGCTCCCAACATTAACAATGCTCAATATTTACCTAAAAAATAGGTACAACTTTTTGCTGAAGTCCGCTTAAAAAATAAAGATTGATCACTCTCTCTCTCTCTATTATAAATGATAGAAGAAATAAGTCTTATCTATGATATATAAGCAATAAAAGAATGAGTTTGGATTAATTTGGTATTATCTTTTAAAGTTCTATTTAAAAATAACATTATATATCATTAACTAATAAAATTTTAAATATATAAAATTATTGAATATACTAGATAAATTAAAAATAATTTATAAAAGATAATATCAATATATTGATAATATAATATTATTTATATTGTATAAATTTATTTATTTCTTAATTTGTATGTCAAAATTAAAAAGAAGCTAAATATATTTTATAATAAAGTCTATATTTTATAATTAAATTAAAAATTATTTTTTATAACACTAATTTCATTTAGCCAAATCAATTCAATTTAATATAAAACTTTGACTTCACAAATAGGACAAATAAAATTTATTTAAAAATTAAGATAAAAAATCTATCAATTTAAAATTAATGTTTTCTTTTAACTATGTTTCTCGTATTTTTAAATCTATAAAACTTATGAATAAAATAATATTTTTATTTATCATTTATCGTATATTTACTTTTGTATTTTATATTTATATATAGTATTACTAGCCAAAACCAAATAAAACAAGCATATTTTTTTGTTTTACGCCCCGTAACTCTTCCTTAGCTAGGCTTGGGCAGAATAACAGAGCAAGTGCAAGTATTAGTAGCATAGAAAAAATACGCTTTTCGTCATTAAATTAATGTGTTTGCTTGCGGTAATTGTAGCCTCTGAGGAGAATTGATGACTGCATCTTTGAGGCATTTGCTAGTATTAGTACAACTGAGAATTTTTAATTGGCCGGTTGTAAATAGCCCCGGAACTATGAAACAAAGGATTATCCCGAACACCTACACCGAGATGTTGACGGTAATTCTCAAATATCTTAAAACAGAATGTGATACGATGAGATAGAATGCAATATAAACAAAGACATAGGGAATGGATTACTTGCTCAAAAACTATGTTTCTATTGCAATCTTGAATATAAAACTATGTTTTACGTTTATTTTCAATAACAAATTATTAATATAAAAACTATAATTTTATTAATAATGTTTTCATTATTAGTGTTACAGTTATTGTTGCTTCATTAGACTTTGGATCAATATTAAATTACACATATTATTTTAGATTAATCATCACTTGATTAATATTAAAATTACATACCAATTAAAATTAATATCTAGCACTAGAAGCATTAAAACAAATATTTCGAATCCTAGAATCGTCATTGTTAAGAGGGCTTTATCTAAACACTACTCTGGATAGAAAAAGATTGATCTCAAACCATAAATAGATAAGGCACTTGTGATTATACCAAAAAAAAAAAGAGTCATTTTCATTCAAATAGCATCTAAAGAATTACTAGAAAAAAAAAAGCTATATTTTAATATTATTTAATAGTTTGATTTCCAACAAAAAAAAGGTATGATTATTATTATTTGATATATTCAATTATTATTATTTAATTTAATAATACTTACATAGTTGTGGATGTTTTTAAAGATGTTTTGAAATATTATGTTAAAAGCAATGGTGTATTAAATTATATTTTTTATTGAGAAGAATAGTTACGAACCTTAAATATGGATAAAAAAAAAACCATAAAAAGTATAACAAATAATGGCTATTTGTAGATAAAATTTCAACTTATATTCAAACAAAAAATTATTTTATAAAATTATTTAATATATTATTATTAATAGCTTCTCACTTTTTTTTATTCTATTACTCTTAAAATATGATTTTAATCTTTCAAATATAGGCAACTTCTATTATAAATTAAATGGACAAAAAATAAATAAAATTTAACTAAACACATAAAATCCTAAAAAAAACAGTGGTAGGGTTGTGGCCTGCACAAAGGTTAATGTTTTTACTATTAAATTAGCGTAATTGTAAAAAGAAAAGGAAAAAGAAATGAGAGTGTGGGTAGTGGCGCATACCACCCCGTAGCTTAACTAACACTTATAGCATTTTAGTTATTTTTATATGTTTTCAAACATTACAACCATTGGACTTAATTAGGGATCAAAACTTTGAGCAATTATGATTAAATACGAAGTGGACACATCTCATGTAGGGTCTACATAAGCTATTTCCTTCATATATGCTAGACTTAATGCCACAATTTATTTATTATTAAGTAGTAAGTATTTTTACTTCTTTTTTTTATGAAAAAGAAATTTGTGGTAATAATTTAGGGTTCATGATGTATATTAAATTATGAGTCAATAATTGTCTTGGATACATAATTTTAATACAGGAAAAACATTTCTTCTCAAAACAACTCTCTTTAATCACATCATCTTAAAATTAACAAAAATGGGTTTGCAAGCAACTTGTGTATGGATTCTAACATCTTTTTATTTTCGTTTAAATACTAAATTTATAATTTAAATAAGTTATTTAAAATTAGGTTTCTAATATTGTGCATGCTTGTTTTAACGTAAAAATTTATAAAAATTAAATATACGTCAGTCATTTTTAAATACATCATTTAAAATAAAAATAAGTATTTAAATAACATATATTTTAAAACATTTTTATCATAAATGATCCAATTAACCACTTTAAATATACTATTTAAAAATTTTAAAAACATTTTATCTTCTTATAAATATAATATACTTTTCAATAAAATAAATATATAATATTTTAAATACAAATAAACAAACTTTATTCCTTCCTTTCCCCTTTTTTTCCTTTCCTTTCCTTTCTTTCTTTCACTCCATTCCTTCTCCCATCACCACCCAAGCAATTTTTTTAAAAAAAAAAAAAAACCAAGGTGTCAAGATTTGAAGGCATGTATGTTGTTTTTATATAGTAGTATCTATTAATTTGTATTAAAATAAATATTCAGTTGATCTGATTCATTAATCAAGTTCAATTCAATTGTAAAATGATCAAAAATCTATTTCTTTAACAAAACGATAAATATTATTTTGAAAGTATTTATATATTGATAAATTGAATTTTTAGTGAGCCAACTTTATTGTTTTAATTAAAAAATCATATTTAATTTTTATATCAAACTTTTTTATTAAATTTGTTACGAAAATTTTTCATTTTTATGACGGATATGCTATGATAAATAATAATTAATATTATTGAAAGCGTAAATAGAATAAAAATAAATAAATTGAAATGCAAAATATGGAATTAAAAAAAAAAAAAAAGCTGCCGAAAGGAGAAGGAACGTGGAAACACTTGTCATATATACCCCAAGCCAACGGTGGAGAAAAGTAATCAGCACAATCACCTTCCATATATAACATTCATTACACTTGACTCACTCACCCCTCTCTTTAGTCTTCACTCCATTCAGTCTTCGCCTCGCGCCGCCGGTCTTATACTAACTCAAATCCATGGAAAATTATTCCCTTTTTTAAGTGAATCCAGAGTATGATAAATGTTTTTGTAAGAATATAATAAAAATATATAAATAAATATGACATTTGTTACACCATCAAATCATTTGTGGAGTTTAAAAGAATTCCTAAGGTGGTATAACAAATAATTACCCTTTTATTAATTGTTGAGAATTTTATTTATTTTTTCTAAAAACTAATTATATTATTATACTAGTAATATTTAGATTTAGATTTAATTCAATTAAACATTCTCATTTTAAATTCATCCTCAATCTTTAATTTAATCGTTGATATTATATCAAACTTTAATTACACCCTCAAACTATTGATGTTATATTAATAAGATCTTTTCATTTTTAAAATTGATAAATTAAGCATTAAATGGATGTTCTCAAGTTTTCAAATCTTTTACAAAACTACTGCTCTCTCTTTCTCACTCACTTTAATTTTAGTTCTTATTGTTCATCAATAATAAAAGGATTTGATTGATATAATATAGATAATTTAAGGATGTAATTAAAATATTTTAAAGTTAAGGGTTATGTTATATAAATACGTCTGTATTCATATCATATGACATGGTTTAATTAAAGCATGAGGAGCAAATATGGTCAAGTCCTGAAATTAATAAAGGTTGTCATTGTCTTCAATTTAATGTGTTTTTATCTATAATTAACATTTCAATGAAAATTCCGTATATTTGAAGCTTAGATTCAACCAACTTATGACGTGTCTAAGTTTCTCATTCATTTCTAAATATAATAATTCCATGCATACTACGTCTAAAATCATATTAAAGCCTGCATTATCATTTTCATATGTAAATAATATCAATTCCTTTTATATATCTTTATTTTACTGCTTATTTGATTCTCATAATAATATAACAATATCGTTTTTAATGTATTTTTTATTTTTATTTTTTAAATTGGAAAGCATATTTGGTAAATAACAAAAAATGTTTTCGATAATGAAAATGTGAAAAACATATATGTTTCATAAACATTTTTTCTTTAACAGAAATAAAATAAAAACCTATACATTTATATGAATTTGAACTAAGGTATTAAATTTAATATTTGAAAAATATATTTTTTTCGTTTATATGAATTTGAACCCGGACAATTTTATCTAAATTAAAAAAAAAATTCACTTTTACAAAGCACAATTTTTTATTATTTTTTAATTTTCATATTTGTATTTTTCAAAAATCATTTTTAAAATTTTCAACCAAACACGTTTCCATCAATGGTTTTTATTTTCAAGGAAAACAACCTTTGTTTTCTAAAATCAAACGGAATCTTATATACTCTCCAATTTTTTAAAATTGGATCAGTGGCTGAATTGGTTATACCACGATTCTTAACTCGATCAATTCAACTTACTAGTATAATTTTAATTAAATAAATTGTTAAAAATTTCATAAAAACTTAAAAATAAAAATAAAAATATAGAAAATCAGTTCAATTTGTCCAACCCTTGACTCAATCGGTTTTTAATCCGGATCAACTAATTTATAAATGGTTCAATAAAAAAATTAGTTTAATCCTTTATCTAAATCGATATAATTGTTGGTCTAACAGGTCAAATCTTAATTTCTACATGTTTAAACAACAAAGTGTGATTACACCTTAAAAAAATTTAAAAGTGATCATGATTAAATATGTAGATCCTCCTATTCTGGGTCGCTCATAAGAATTGGGGCAAGAAAGTAGGCGAAAAAGAACCAAGTAAATGGGTTGATTCAATTGATCAGAGATGATTAATCAAACACATAGAATTGATCAGAGATGATTAATCACAACAATATTGACTCATGCACTTTTACTGTTCCAACTTCTTCAAAATCATTAGAAAGTTCAAAGTTGAAACCCCTTTCATGACTATATATACGATACAAGGATTTAAATATGGATTTTTTTCACATAATGAATGTTATGGTAATTAATTATTTGTAAATATCAACAGTAAAAAAAGCTTAACCCGCCACAATATCACGGTAGCTATTAAAATGATCTAACGCAGCCACCAGGTTTCCCGGTGGCTGGTATCATCAAAAGAACAATATTTGAAAAGAATAACTTCCATGCCGGACACTAGTTGCCGAGGAGTTAAAGATCTGCGGCAAACAGGGCATGTGGTACGCCGATGTCCTACCCATCTATCCAAGCAAACTTTATGGAAAAGATGGTCACATCTCAACTCTGGAATCTCATCGTCTTCATCGATCTTACATAAACATATAGCACATTCAACTTCTTCATCATCATCACCCACGTCTCGCTTGCTGCAGTGATTCCGGTTCCCTAGCTTGAAATCATCGCCCCCAATGGGTGTAGGAATTTGATAAGGGAACAAGGAGAAACGAAGCAAGATATTCCACGACCATTGCACAACCGTAACGATTGAAACAAGGGAAGAGTAACACTTCTCTATCTTGTCAATCGCCAGGATGGAATGGTCGAAGGCGACTGTTGATGAAGCAAACATTGTGATATGCTTTTAGCTTTGGACAAGCGAGATGGCTTAGAAAAGGATAGGAAATATAGGGTTATTTATAGAGTATTGTATTCAGAAATGGTTTGCGGTAATTTACAACTGAGTTATCCTCATTCAAACCCACGACTTTTATTAAACATTAGCAGACAAAGAAAATATTACTAGTTTTATTTAAATATTGCAATGTGTGTGATTTTTTAAAAGTAAAATCCAAAGTTTGATTATGGATTAAAATAACACAAAATTTGTTGGAGATGAAATTAAAATGGTTTACGTTACCAACAGCTCTGGTCTGCATCATAATAATTTTCAATAGGAAATTAAGGTGTAAAATGTTGATAAAAATATTTTTTATTTATTTTATAAACGAATAATTTATTTGCGTAATTGCCATTTTTAATCAATTTCTTGTTCACAATTACTCCCTTTTATAGCATTTTCATCGCACAAGTTTTCCAAAATTTTATTTTTAAAACTAATTTTTCTTTCTTAAATTTCATATAAATTCCTAGAACAAGAAAAAGATTAAATAATTTTTTTTAAATAGTTTTAATCTTTCATACCTCCTGGGTTTCAATTTCTTAATTTTTCAATTTGCTTTCTAGGGAGTGATTAGTATAATATATATACATTGAATAATGGCACGTCAATAATGTGACTTAAAAAATTAGTATAAAATACATCTATTATAAGTTTATAGAAAAAAAAACTATTTCATATTTTGACTTAAGTGGTAAAAATTATATTATAAGGTTAAGTGCAAATCTCATTTTATGTGTGTTTTATAGATTTTATATTAAAAAAATTAAAATATTTTTATAATAAAATAATTTATTTTTATAAAAGGCATGATTTGTTAGTCATTGAGTTAGATTTCAATTGGTACGTGATACTAACTCAATTAAATTTTTAAATAATAAAACTAGATAATGACACATTTATAATGCAGATGAAAAAACAAATTTATATAATAAATATATTTATAAAAAATAAATCAGACTTTGCTTGAAATAGTAAAATAAATATATTTAAATCATAATGTCTTAAGTTTAAATCCTATTATTTGTGTATTCTTCTTTTATGTACATTTACTTTGTAAAACAAATATATTTTATTAAATTTAATTATAAAATATACTTCAAATATAAAAACAAATTTTAAAAAATTCAAAAGTCTTAAGAGTTATATGCCTAAATACATAAAATTTATATAATAAATTCTTTTAGAGTGTGTTTGGGTGAGAGATTTGTAGGACGGATTTCATTTGTAGTAATGTTCTCACAATTCAAAAAATAAATTTGTGAGTAATTTTCCATCAACTCACTTTTTTTTCCCGAAATTCCTCATAATTATATTTGATTTAATACACTATAAAAAATTATTTAATTCTATATATATATATATATATATATTATTTTGAACTGTTTATATTATTTTTACAAATATAATAGCCCTATTGAATATTTTTAATATAATTATTTTTCAATTTGTAAAATTCCAATAATCTAATATTTCCTAAATAAATTATTTATCCAAATAAAATAATCATAAATACTAGCATGGATAAATTCTAAAATACCAGTATTTTAAAAATCTAAAAAATTTAAAATTATTCACCCAAACACAACTTCAGTTCTCCTTTCTCATTTCTTCTTTCACCAAAAATAAAAGATTTTAAGAAAATTCATCTGTCGTATTTGGATGGAAATGAATGAAATGAAAACCTCGTCGGCTTGTTTGTTAAATTTTAAGAGATGCATATTTTGATCTAAAATCATTTTTTATATAATTTTTACCGTTTTAACTCAACGTGATTATTTTTTAAGTTATATTTAGATTTAAATTTCAACTTTTGCATTTCACACTCTTATGAGATGATAAGAGGTTGGGTATCTATAATTTTTGTAATATTCATACTTGAATTTGCATAATTTCTTTAAAAATCAAACCCATTTTATCATTCATATTAAATTGTATTAATATTTAAATTTGGATCCTATTTAAATAACATTATTTATTATTTATAAAAAAAATAACATTATTTATTAAGATGTAAAATATTCAAATATAGTAAGAAAAAAAATATGTAAAAGTAAAGTAAATTTGAATAATAAAAATTGAAAAATAATATTTGAATTAGACTTGATATTGGGCTAGGCCAAGAGGCCCATCCGAAAAGTGGGAGGGTTTGAGTAAAAATATAGACACAAAAAATAGGCTTGGGAAAAAAACGAGGCCCGTTTTATAAACAAGTTGGGCCTTAGGTAAGATTTTTTTTAGCTCAATCTTGACCTGACCCAAATTTGCAAAAAATAAAAAAAAAACACTTGCTACATTTTGCTGTTGTTTTCATTGTTTTTGTTGTTGTTTGTCACTGTTTTGGCATTGTTTCGCTGTTATATTGCTACTAGTTTGTTGTTATTGTTTGGGTATTGTATTAATATATTTTTAAAATTTATTTTTCTATAAAAAAATTAATACGGGGTGGGCCGGACTGAATTCGGGTTTTAACATTTTTATAAGGGTCGGACTTGACAAAATTTTAAGTCCATTTTTTTAGCCGGGCTGAGTCCAAACTTAAAAAAAAGCTTAAAATTCTATTGAGACCGAGTCTAATTTAAATCTAGTAAAGATAATAAATAGAAAATAGAAATATGAAAATGCTACTTTCATATGTAAAAAGAAAATTCAATATCCATTACCATCCTATTCCTACCCCTTAGTTTTCCATTTCTGAAAAGTGAGCCATATAGAAATAATAATTAATATTATAATTTGTTTAAGTTTTTAGATGTCCCGTAATTGCAAGAAACTGAAATTATCCTAAATATATTTGATTGATTGATAGAGTCTAATATTATGTAAAAAAAATATTTGATTGATTGGTTGATGTACAGCAAACTTCTCAACTATCACCACCTTCTTCTAACCTCTTTCATGAGTAAAGTCATATGTTGGATAAAAGAAATTAAATTTAGATTTTGTGATACTTCTCCACTTAATGAATATTATTATGGTAAATATCATATCAACCTAATAACATCTAACGCAGCCACCAGGTCTCCCGGTGACTGGTATCATCCAAAGAACAGTATTTGAAATGAATGACTTCCATGCCGGAAATTAGTTGGCGAGGGGTTAAAGAAGTGCGACAGATAGGGCAGGTGGAACGCCGGTATCCGGCCCATCTATCCAAGCAAACTTTATGGAAAAGGTGGTCACATCTCAACTCTGGAATCTCGTCGTCTTCATCGATCTTACATAAACATATAGCACATTCAACTTCTTCTTCTTCATCACCACCTGCGTCTTGCTTGCAGCTGTAATTCCGGCACCCTAGCTTGAAATCATAGCGGCCAATTGGTGCAGGTATTTGATAAGGGAACAAGGAGAAACGAAGCAACAAATTCCAGGCCCATTGCAAAGACGAAAGCATTGAAAGGAGAGAAAAGTAGCACTTCACTAGCTTGTCAACCCCCATGATTGAATGATGGAAGGAGAGTGTTGACGAAGCAAACATCAGTGTATGGGTTTGAAAAGGAAGGAAAATATAGGGTTATTTATAGGGTAATTGGATTCAGAAAGGGTTTGCTGTAAATTGCTGCTGAATGATCCCCCATTCAAATGGAAGACTTTCAATCAATCTTAGCAGACAAAGAAAATATTAGTATTTTATATTTTTATTTAAATATTGGCGTTTAAAGTAAAAATTTCTTAAGAGTCCAACTTTGACTAATTATAATAAAAGAAATGTTGGAGATGAAATTAAAAAGGTTGACGTCATCATTTTGGAACTTGGCATTATTTTAAATTACATGCCGTTTCAGCTTTGATACTCATCTATAAATGTATATACTTGTTATAAAAGGAAGGCTTACTTAATCACACCTATTCACCACTATTTCCTATTTTATCAAAAAAAAAAAAAAAAACCCACTATTTCCTTCACATTTTATAACCCATTTCGTCCTTTAAATAGGATAATTTACTAGAAAATACTCTTTTTTTTTAAAATTTACGGAAAATGACCTATTCATTAATTATTTATCAGAATAGGTCATTTCCCCTGAAAACGCGTCCGCGTCAGCGCGATTTCAGGGGATGCAGCAGGAAAACACGTCTCCGAGGGAGCGTTTTCTGCCACATCACACAAATCGCGTCCTTGAGGGCGCGCTTTGCTGATGTGGCAAAAACGTTCCCCCAAGGACGCGTTTTAGCCCCTATTTTTTTTTCCAAAAGAAAAACTATTCTCGAATTAAATTTTCAAAAAAAGTTTTTTTTTAGATATTATAAAAATAGACCAATTTTTTTAAAAAATTTACGAGAATAAACATTTATAAAGGCTCAAAGTGACAACACTATTTTTTTTAATGTGTCACCAATTAATATGAAAATATAACTTACAAAGCAAATCTTTATATAAATCTAAAGTCTCATTTGCCTTGTTTTCTTAAGCAATGTGGGATATGAGATATGTGTATATATAGACTCATGAATAGTTTTGCAGCTTGTTCCTAAACAATGTGGGATTCCTTCCTCTTTTAACTTACAACATGAGATTAAAAGCTACATTATATTTGATATTTTTTTTACAAAACAATTTCTATTTTTTTTTATATTTTGTTAACATTTTCTCATATTATAAAATTATCTTTTGAGATCTTTAATCTTGTTGCATTTTAGAATTGTTAACATATACAAAAGAACTATTAAAAAAAAAAGAGAACAAATTGCACATATGAAACTTGTACATGCAATAATCTTCTATTCAATTTTAAATGTTTGAAGTTAATATCAATGCAATTCTAATTTTTAAAATAATTTTCCATTATTTAAATTTAGAAGTTATACTTTTAATTTATTTTATATTATGAATGTTTGATTAATAAATAAACGATGAGTATTTGGTACTCAAATAGTATTTTTTTATAATTTAAAAAAATGATATATCTTTTTAAATATTTATTTATTTTTAATATTTACTATACTAATTAATTTTTTTAATTCTAATTTTAATTTAATTTTCATCACCTAATGAATGCCGATAAATTTATTTCAGATATATTTTGGCTAGATAGATAATCTATTTAAACATAGTATATAATTATGTTAAATAAGTTTTTTTTATAGAATATATAATATACATAAAATATAATAATTATTTTTCATATTTTATATCTAGATTAAATTACATTAATAGTCACTTAACTATATTTTTTAGCTATCGAATTATAAAAACTTACAAAATGAACACTCAACTATTAGTAATGTCGTAACCATTTTTTGACAAAACGGGAATCGACTTTAAAAATAGGGAGTCGCCACCGATCTTTTATTCGAGGTGCGATCGGGTCACCTAGAGATGGGTTATTTTAATAAAACATTTTGATTTATTAAAATAATTTTGGTCTACGAAATTTGAGAAAACGGGTTCGGGGGTCGGTTACGTGCAAAGAAGGATTAGCGCCCTTACAACGCCCAAAATTGGTACCAAATTGATTGATGTTGTCCCAATGTTGAAAACTTGAAAATGTTTAGGGTAAAAATAAAAAGATTCATTAAATTGGGATTGAATCCCGAGATTATCTCGTTTCAAAGGAATGAAAGTGTCATACCCGACACGTTAGGGTGTAACACTTTCACACTCTGACATCAAGATCATCTTTGGTCTTCAAAGCGTATAAGAAGGATATTTGGTTATTTAGTTGAACGAAAAATCAACACCCAGCACGTTAGGATGTAATTTTTCGTGTTTCTAAACACACAAATATTGCCTTGTTTTTTGAAATGTGAGATCTTTAAAGTTCGTTCAAGATTCATTTTTTACGCATCGAAATATTTGAAAAAAATTTGAATATGCTGAAGTTCAAAATACAGCACAAGGATGAGATGCGTAAACATAAAAATTTAAATGCCAATAGAATAAAGATGAGGGCAACGATGTAAATAATGATAATGAAGATTAAAATAAAATACAATAAGATCTAAATCAAATAATTAGCATGAAATAAAAAATACGCTTTAGAAATAATGGATAGATAAACAGATAAGGGAAACAAGAATAAGAGCAACAGCTAAATGCAAATTAACAAATAAATTAGTACTATGTACAACAGTTGTAAGATAATAATAATAATAATAACAATAATAATAATAGTAAAAGTAACAATATAGTGATAATAGATATAATGATAACAATAATACGAAATATATATATACAATATACTAATATGAATATAATAATAATAATAGTAATAGCAAGTATAAATGGAATAATAATAGTGATGATAAAAAAAATAAAGTAAATAATAATAGTAATAAAAATCATCTGGAATTTTGAAGAAAAATAAACAAGCAAACTCTTTAAAATAGGTAGGAAACTAGATTGAAACCAGGATAAAAATTGAGGATCAAAGCTGTAATAAATTAAAAATGGACAGGGGCCCCAACAGTACGCGCATAGAGTTATGGGGACGGATTGGGTAAATAACCCACCCCCTAATACGCCGCGTTTCTGTCAGTCAAAGCAAGGGTTGGATTGAAACAAAATAGAAATAACAGGGCCGAATCGCAAAGAAGGGGAAAACATGAAATAGGACTTAATCCGAAAGTTCCACAAGAATCGGGGACTGCTAGCGCAAATATTCCTTTTAAGGAACATGTGCAGTAACCCTATGTAGTAAACGGCGCCGTTTGGTCTATTGTTAAACACCCAAAAATTTTAAAACATTTCAGCCCTAGCTTTTTCAGAAATTTCAGCCACTAAACTTTTTTCTCTCATCTCCTTTCTTCCTCCGGCCAAAGAGGCGTCATCCGTCTGTCTACCCGTCACCGGTGGTGGTCGTCCTTACGCATCAAGGGGTTTCGCGGCCCCTTTCCGAATGAATCGGAAGGCAAGAGCCTTAAAGCCCACAAATCGAAAGCAAAAAGGACCACTTTTACCCTCTTCCCTTTTTTATTCCCGACCTACGGGTTTTCCTCTTTCGGCCGATCACCATGCCACCATTGTCACGGTGGCCGGCGACACGCGAGGAGGGTGTTTCAGGTAAGTTCTTTTCTCTTTTTTCGTTTCTTAACTGGTTCTTTTCGAACTTCTATTTTGTTTTTCTCTTTGTATTTCCGATCTATTTGTTTTCGATGGTGCGTGTTATGGTTTCGAAAATAATAATAAAAAAATAAGTAAAGATGAAAGTAAATGACGGCAGAGAACAAGAACAACCTTCAAGTTTCTCTTTTTGATTGCTGGTATTCGTAAAAAAATCGGTTTCTCTTTTTATTTGCTGATTGTTGATCGATTATTCTAGCATTTGTGAAAGAAAAGCGGCCGACCCTTTTTACATTGATTTGAACGGCTTTATAGCCGAATATCCACTGTCTTCTTAGTATTATTTCTTATTCTATGCTTCTGTGCTCTTCTGATGTGCAATTGGGTTCGGGTTTGATTGAGGACCCGGGCAAAATTTGGTTATTACAGCTGCCCCTCTTTGCTCATTGTCGTGAAACGAGAATAGAGCAAAGATAAAAGAAGAACCAATTTTGCCCGGTCTTGGCCAAGTATAGATTCTTCGGGTGCTTTTCTTCTTCAAACATCTTCAAACCCTGTTGCTTCAGTCCACTCCAACGCTGCTCCCACGCGACATGACACGTGGCTTCGATTCACTTTTCCTCAGTCTTGTTCGTTCTTTAACTTGCTTTGATGTGTATCTTTGGTCTCTTAGCTGCTCCATTGGGACTTTGATGAAATCTGAACTCTTCAAACTGTTTTCTTTTCTCGCAGTATGAGTTGACCTCTCCTCTTTTTTCTCTTTTTTTTTTTTTGAGAAACAGTAATTAGGATACGGGAATTTAAATACCTTGGCGTGTGACGAGGCTCAACATACCTCTCGCATGATGACTTGATTTAACAGAAATTTTAAAGACAGAAATTAAATACCTCGACGTGTCCCGAGGCTCAACTCACCTCTCGTATTATGAGTTGATTTTTGAACAGAAATTTAAAGACAGAAATTTAAAGACAGAAATTAAAGACAAAAATTAAATACCTCGGCGTGTCCCGAGGCCCAACTCACCTCTCGCATTATGAGTTGATTTTTGAACAGAAATTTAAAGACAGAAATTAAATACCTCGGCGTGTCCCGAGGCTCAACTCACCTCTTGCATTATGAGTTGATTTTTGAACTGAAATTTAAAGACTGAAATTAAATACCTCGGCGTGCTCCGAGGCTCAACTCACCCCTCGTATTATGAGTTGATTTTTTTGAACAGAAATTTAAAGACAGAAATTAAAGACAAAAATTAAATACCTCGGCGTGTCCCGAGGCCCAACTCACCTCTCGCATTATGAGTTGATTTTTGAACGGAATTTAAAAACAGAAATTAAAGACAGAAATTAAATACCTCGGCGTGTCCCGAGGCCCAACTCACCTCTCGCATTATGAGTTGATTTTTGAACGGAATTTAAAAACAGAAATTAAAGACAGAAATTAAATACCTCGGCGTGTCCCGAGACCCAACTCACCTCTCGCATTATGAGTTGATTTTTGAACGGAATTTAAAAACAGAAATTAAATACCTCGGCGTGTCCCGAGGCTCAACTCACCTCTCGCATTATGAGTTGATTTTTTGAACAGAATTTAAAAACAGAAATTAAAGACAGAAATTAAATACCTCGGCGTGTCCCGAGGCCCAACTCACCTCTCGCATTATGAGTTGATTTTTTTAAAACTTATTCTCTGGTGGAACTCGGACGTCTTTCTTCCTTGATTTGGTACAACTATCACCAGAATTTCTTGCTTCATTGGCGTACCTGTATGTGTCATGCGTGATGTTATCATGATATGCATATGTTTGTCTTAAATGCTCTTATGCCTACATGATTATGCCATGCGTTCTGGGTTCGTTTGTCGTGTATCTCTTGTTATGATGACTTGTACCCACTGCTTCGGTTCTTGACTTTTCTTTCAGTTTTTGTACTAGTGCTCAAGTTTTACGAGTAGTCTGTACCTCTCATATATCACCCATTTTGTCCCCTGGTTGAACTTTTGTCTTTGCTTTGAGGTTCTTGTACTTACCAGGTTCTCGTCCAGGTAATGCTCAACGTTTCTTTTGTTCAGAGTATGTAATTTCACTGTTTACCATTTAAACGAACCAAACACGAAATGCATGATAATGGCCCGGTAGGTGTGAAAGAGATACCTTATGTTTGTATTTATTTCAAAGCAACAAGGAAAGAGAATTGACAAGGAATGATTCAATAAGGAAAACATAAAAAGAAAGTAGATTCAATTGTCACTAATGCTCTAGATATCTAACGCATGAACTCCTCCATGCTCCTTCACCCTGAACCCCCTTTGAGTGAAGCTCCTTGCGTAGAAGACCCTGAGCCTCTGAGTCCGCTTCAAATATTATAAACTCGCCCCTTGACTCCCTGTTCAGACGTTCTTGCTCTTTATGTGTGAATCCCCTTCATTAGGACGCCTTTTCAGGTTTTCATCCCAATTGTGTTTATCAAGACGCCTTTTCGGGTTTTCATCCTGACTCTTTTTTTTTTTTTAGGCGTAGTACTTCTTCACGGCGTCCGAGTTTACTGGATTCGGTACCTCTTTCCCATCCATCTCAGTGAGAATCAAAGCTCCACCTGAGAAGGCCTTCCTTACGACATAGGGCCCTTCCCAATTCGGTGCCCATTTTCCTCGAGAATCCTTTTGTATTGGGAGAATCTTTCTCAACACGAGCTCTCCTTCGCGAAATTCTCTTGGTCGTACCCTCTTGTCATGGGCCGTGATCATTCTCTTCTGGTACATTTGTCCATGACAAATTGCTTTTAAGCGCTTTTCCTCAATCAGATTCAGTTGGTCATATCGAGCTTGTACCCATTCTGATTCTTCCAGTTTTGACTCCATTAAGATTCGTAAAGAAGGGATTTCCACCTCGATGGGTAGTACAGCTTCCATTCCATATACTAGAGAAAAAGGAGTTGCCCCCGTGGAGGTCCGCACACATGTACGGTATGCATATAAAGCAAATGGGAGCTTCTCATGCCAGTCTTTATATGTCTCGGTCATCTTTCCAATAATTTTCTTAATATTTTTATTGGCTGCTTCTACCGCTCCGTTCATCTTTGGGCGATAGGGTGAGGAATTGTGATGCTTTATTTGAAATTGTTCGCACACTTCCATCATCATCTTGTTGTTCAGATTCAAGGCATTATCCGAGATGATTTTCTCGGGCATTCCGTATCGACATATAATCTCCTTTTTCAAGAACTTGCAAACCGCGGTTTTTGTCACGTTTGCAAACGAAGCGGCCTCAACCCATTTTGTGAAGTAATCTATGACCACGAAGATGAATCGATGGCCATTAGAAGCTTTTGGGGAAATTGGCCCTATAACATCCATGCCCCACATGGAGAAAGGCCACGGAGAGGTCATAACATGGAGGGGCGAAGGTGCTGCATGAATTTTGTCGCCATAAATTTGACATTTGTGACACCTTCGTGCATAGCTGATGCAGTCACTTTCCATCGTCAACCAGTAGTGGCCGAGTCTCATAATTTTCCTGGCCATGGTGAAACCATTGGCGTGGGTCCCACAACTGCCTTCATGGACTTCTTCTAGTATCTTTCTGGCTTCCATATTATCCACACATCTCAGAAGCACTTGATCTTTTCCTCTTTTGTATAGGATGTTTCCATCAAGAACGAATCCCGTTGCCATTTTTCTAATTGTCCTTTTGTCATTCTCATTTGCTTGCTTGGGATACCTTTGATTTCTGACGTACTCTAGGATATCATGGAACCACGGCTGCCCGTCTGCTTCTTTTTCAATGCTAAGACAATGTGCCGGGGCCTCGTATATGCTCATCTGGAGAGGCATTATTTTCGTTTCTCGGTTTGCTTTGAACATCGAAGCCAAAGTGGCCAGAGCATCAGCCAATTGGTTTTCCTCCTGTGGGAAGTAATTAAAGGTTACTTCTTCGAATTCTTTGACCAGATCCATAACAAGATCGTGATATCTGACCAGCTTTGAGTCTCTTACTTCCCAATCTCCACGGATTTGGTAAATTACCAATGCCGAATCCCCAGATACCCTTAGGACTTTGATGTCTCGTTCAATAGCTGCGCGGAGCCCCATGATGCAAGCCTCGTATTCCGCTATGTTATTGGTACAGAAGAAGTTTAATCGGGCGGTGAATGGATAATGATTCCCTTTCGGTGACACCAAGACTGCTCCGATCCCATGCCCTAATACATTTGATGCCCCGTCAAAACTCATTCTCCATGACTCTTCTTTTGACGATTCACATCCTTTTTCTATGATGCACATCAAATCTTCATCCGGGAAGTCAAATCTTACTGGCTCGTATTCTTCTGTGGTTTGGGCTGCTAGGAAGTCAGCTATTGCGCTCCCTTTTATCGACTTTTGGCTCATGTAGATGATGTCGTACTCTGATAGTAGGATCTGCCATCGCGCCATTCTTCCTGAGAGTGCAGGTGATTCCATCATGTACTTTATTGGGTCCAACTTAGAGATTAACCATGTCGTATGATATAACATATATTGTCTAAGCCTTCGAGCTGCCCAAACCAGAGCACAACAGAATTTTTTGATTGACGGGTATTTGGCTTCATACTCTGTGAACTTCTTGCTAAGATAATAGATCGCCTTCTCTCTTCTTCCTGATTCATCATGCTGCCCCAGTACACATCCCATCGAACTTTCGAATACCGTCAAGTATAATATCAACGGTCTTCCGGGGGTTGGTGGTACTAGCACAGGGGGGTTAGACAAATATTGCTTTATCCTGTCGAAGGCAACTTGGCATTCCACATTCCATTCCCCAGGATTGTGCTTTCGCAAGAGTCGGAAAATTGGGTCGCATTGGTTGGTAAGCTGAGCGATGAACCGAGCGATGTAATTTAATCTTCCTAAAAACCCTCTGACCTCCTTTTGTGTTCGCGGAGATGGTAAGTCTTGTATGGCCCTTATTTTGTCCGGATCAACCTCGATACCTCTCTTGCTAACGATGAAGCCCAGTAATTTTCCCGAGGTCGCTCCAAATGTGCACTTAGCTGGGTTAAGCTTCAGTTGAAACTTTCTCAGTCTTTCAAACAATTTCCTAAGGTTTTCAACATGCTCTCTTTCTCCCCGAGATTTGGCAATCATATCGTCGACATAAACCTCTATCTCTTTGTGCATCATGTCGTGAAACAGCATCACCATTGCCCTTTGATATGTTGCCCCAGCGTTTTTCAAACCGAATGGCATCACCTTGTAGCAGAAGGTTCCCCACATCGTCATGAATGTAGTTTTTTCCATGTCCTCAGGGGCCATCTTTATTTGGTTATAACCCGAAAATCCATCCATAAAGGAAAATAACGAATGTTTTGCCGTGTTATCTACCAACGTATCGATGTGTGGCAAGGGAAAATTATCCTTGGGGCTTGCTCGATTCAGATCGCGATAGTCCACACACATTCTCACCTTGCCGTCCTTCTTTGGTACTGGGACTATATTAGCCACCCATTCCGGATATTTGAAGACTTGTAAGAAGCCAGCGTCGAACTGTTTTTTAACTTCCTCTTTTATCTTTAAGAGCATTTCGGGTCTCATCCGTCTTAGCTTCTGCTGAATTGGCCTGGATTCTGGCTTCACAGGGAGCCTGTGGACCACTACATCTTCGCTTAAACCCGGCATGTCCTGATATGACCATGCAAACACGTCTTTGTATTCATGAAGCAGGGTGACCAAGTCGTATTTGGTGGAGTCTGAGATGGAGGTCCCAATTTTCACTTCTTGCCTCTTTTCTTCGTTTCCCAGGTTCACCGTCTCGATAGATTCTTGGTGGGGGAGTATCTGTTTATCCTCCTGTTCTATCACCTTTAGTAAGTCAGGGGTCGAGACAAAATCTTCGGCATCCTCGTCGGCTTCGAATTCTCCTAAACAAATCACTTGCTCAAAGTCGATTTTAGGATCAGTAGCAGGATTGTTCACGCTGTCATTATCTGAGCACCTGACAAGTAAAAAGAAACTATAGAGAAATATCGAGGTATTGGAAACAAAATGTGCTTCTACGACATGAATGTATATATATATATGAAGACAGGTCATGAGAAGAGGGAATAGACATGAGGCTAATGGGAATGAGAGACAGTGACAAAATGCATCTTCATTGATTGTTATTTAAAAGTTAGACAGCTGATACAAACTTTTATAACAAATTCCCCTTCGACTTAGAGGAATAACGAAGGTTGTCATTGAGAATTACTTTGGAGGGATCCTAGAAACTACAAGAAGATCTTCAGCGGTCCAATTGTTCAACACATATCCAGGAGGGCCGAGGCGTATCTTTGAAAGGCCCTTCATCGCATCGTCCGCTTTGTCGATGACGTTTATGTGGAAGTTCTGGAGATCCCTCTCAACTAATAGCAGCGTGTTTCGTGAACTACCTCCCTCTGGGTACATCATCCCTGCGGACGTAAAAGTTTTCGCTAAGGGTGGGTATGTCATGGGCTCCCATTCTACCTCCCGACCCGAGGCTCTTGCGATCCTTTTTCCTTGATCTTTCTGCAGTTGTTCCTTCTTTGCCATCCATCAGGTTTGAATCCTAAGCCGTACGGAGCCTTGTGGTGTACAGGGTTTAGCGTTCTAGCTATCCCTTGTTGATATCTTCCTAAACCCTTTCCTGCTCGGGCACCTTTTCCTACCGTCATCTTGACCCCCATTTTGGTGTTTCTCGACAGCTTGGGTGTGGGAGTCCTATCTCCTTCGGCGACAAATGTAGCGTTGATGAATTCGAAGGAACGGAAGGAGCATTCTGGCACATCTTTGTTTGCCTCGATGTAGGGTGCGTCAGTAGATAGCGATGCGACGATGTCTTCTTCACCGGCGATCGTGATCAGGCGGTTATCCATAATAAACTTTATTTTCTGATGAAGAGATGAAGGGATAGCTCCTGCGGAGTGGATCCAGGGCCTTCCTAAGAGGCAATTATATGAGGGAGTGATGTCCATGACTTGGAATTCGACATTGTATGTGCACGGGCCCACCTCTAGAGGGATCTCGATTTTTCCCATAACTTCCCGCCATGTTCCATCAAATGCCCTTACCGCGGAATGGCAAGGCCTCAGATAAGACATGTCGACGGGCATCCTAGACAGTGTAGCCAACGGCATGACATTGAGCGCGGACCCGTTGTCAATAAGCACATGCGGTATTATATATATCCTTTGCACCCGGTCGTGATGTGCAATGCTTTAACAGAGCCCCTACCATTTGGTGGTATTTCATCATCGCTGAAGGAGATGAAATTATCTGCGTTTAAATTATTCATCCACCTATCGAGTTTTTCAATAGGCACATTGCTTGGCACATACGCTTGGTTCAACACCTTCAGTAAAGCGTTTCGATGTGGCTCTGAGTTCAACAATAGGGATAATACTGAGATTTTTGCCGGTTGTTTATTCAGCTGCTCCACGACATTGTATTCGCTGTGCTTAATGAACTTTAAGAATTCCTGTGCCTCATCCTCATTCACCGGCTCCTTAGTTCCTTGCTCCGATTGTATTTCATCCTCACCCTTGGCCTCGGGTATTGGTGCCTTCCCTTTCTGACTTGTGCCAACGGCTTTCTTCTTCGTCTCAACCACCTCAGGGAAATAGCACCTCCCACTGCGGGTAAAATGCCCCACCTCACTGATGCTTCCAGTTGTAGCCTCGGGCGTGGTGACGTTGACGTCATACTTCCATGGCACCGCCTTACTATCCGTATAAGGGAAAGGGGAAGGTACTTGGATTATCATTTTTGGTTTCCTCTCTTCCTTCTTTGCCTCGTAGTAGATTACCAGAGGCCGATCGGCACTGTAGGGAGGACCTGATGATTGGCCCTCGGATGCACATATATCCCTTCCACCGGTCTCTTCCATCTTATTGAAGATTTCCACCTTTCTATTGTCCATCATGTTTTGAAGCAGCCCTTTGAACTCCTCGCAAGATTGGATATGGTGTCCTGATATGCCGTGAAAGACACAGTAACTTGGATCCCTCACGCTTTCCTCCTTGAAATTCCTACCGAGCATGCCTTTCTCAACCATCACTTCCCAGACCTTCTCCAAAGGTGTCCTTATCCTAGAGACACAGCTTCTGATTCGCCACCCATCTTCCAGTGTCACCATATTCACGTTCCCTGTGGCATGGTTAGGGAGCGGGTTTCTCGCCATATTGTTGGTACCGTCAAATCGCAAGATCCCGGCGTCGATGAGGTCTTGAACTCTTTTCTTAAAGGCTAAACAGTTATCTATAGAATGCCCCTGGTTCCCGCCATGATACATGCAATTAGTGTTGGGGTCGTACCACTTTGGGAATGGGGGCTTCAATGGTGCCATGTAATGTGGTGAGATTAACTGCTTTTCCAGTAGCTTCGGGCACAGTTCTCCGTATGACACGGGAATGGGGGTAAACTGGGGTCTATCGGGGTTGGGTCTTACTGGTCTTTGTTCGTTTTTTGGCTGACTTTGGGCAGACATAGTATTTAGTGGGATTATGGTGAATGGTCTTTGAGTGTCGGTGGCATAAACGGGATAGGGAGGAGGTGCTTGATAGTAAGGGCTTTGTGGAGGCAAGTATAAACTTGGCGGTGGGCGAAACTGAGGTCGTGGTCGAGTCGGATATGGATTAGGGGCATAGTGGCTCCCGGTCCCCACCATATGGGCTTCGGGGTTTTTTCTTTGCAGGTGTTGGTCTCTTCGAGCTCTCAGGCCTTCCATTCTTCCACATTTAATGCCGTTTTCGATGAGTTCGCCAGATATTACGAGGTCGGCGAAGTCTTTCGTGGCACTTCCCACCAGTTTGTCGTAGAACGGCGCCCTCAAAGTATTGATGAAAAGGACCGTTACCTCACTTTTAGTTAGAGGGGGCTCGACCTGGACTGAGAGATCCCTCCATCTCTGAGCGTATTGTCTGAAGGTCTCCGTTGGCTTTTTTTCCAACATTTGCAATGTCATCGGTCGGGAGCCACATCAGAAACATGCTTATACTGTTCACAGAATGCAGTTGCCAGGTCCTTCCATGACCGTATCCTCTCTGTGCTAAGCTGATCGTACCATCGGAGGGCTGTTCCGATCAAGCTATCCTGGAAACAGTGTATTAATAGCTTGTCCTCATTCAAATGTCCGGCCATCTTTCGACAAAACATGATAAGATGTGCTTTTGGACATCTCGTTCCCTCATACTTTTCAAAATCGGTACCTTAAACTTTGGAGGTAGAACCAGATCGGGTACCAAACTAAGCTCTTTGGCACTAGCGCAGAGAAGATTCTCGTACCTTCCACCGCTTTGAGTCTTTCTTCTAGACTCTTATATTTTTCTTCAGCATCATGGCCATCCCTCTTTAACCTAGCTATTTCCATCGGATCATCCAAATCCGGAACCATTGGGTTAGCAGAATTATCTCCAGCGTTTGATACGTATATACCCTCCCCCAGATGGGTAGGTGGGATGGGTTGTTGTTCCAGGCCTGCTGGGTTCCTTTGAGGATATCCCCTTTGCGTTGCATGAGCGTGGGGTGGCGTGAATCCTGGGGGATAGAGCGGATCTTGATTATCCCTCGAATGGGGCTCCGTAATGTCAGGACTCTGCGCGAGTCCTTGTCCATTGGACATGGCCGTCAACATCTTTAACATTTTATCCATTTGATCCTTATGTTCTCGTGATTCCTCGCGAGACCTCATCATCAGGTCCCTCGATTCTTGCTGTGCCTTGGCTAACTGTTCTTGCAGCTCTTTCTGGGTTCTTTCCATCCTTTCAATCCTCTC